>PVIW01012622.1:0-31151 GCA_004026585.1 Noctilio leporinus
ACTAGACCACCAACTTACACCATACACCAAAATAAACTCAAGATGGATAAAGGATTTAAACATAAGCAGTGCCACCATAAAGGTCCTGGAGAAAAATATAGGCAGTAAACTTTTGGATATCCTACGCAAAAATATGTTTACTGATACTTCACCAAGGGCAAAGGAAATCAAAGAACAAATCAACAAATGGGACTATATCGAACTGAAAAGTTTCTGTTCAGCTAAAGAAATTACCAGCAAAATTCAAAGGGAACCAACTGTATGGGAAAACATAATTGCCAATGATACCTCAGACAAGGGTCTGATCTCCAAAATATATAAAGAACTAATGCAACTCAACACTAGGGAGACAGACAGCCCAATTAAAAAATGGGCAAAAGACCTGAACAGAAAACTCACCGAGGGAGATATACAAAGGGCCCAGAGGCATATGAAAGAATGCTCAACATCACTAGTCATCAGAGAGATGCAAATTAAAACTACATTAAGATACCACTTCACACCTGTCAGAATGGCAATCATCAGCAAATCAACAAACAAGTGTTGGCGAGGATGCGGGGCAAAGGGAACTCTCATACACTGTTGGTGGGAATGTAGGCTGGTGCAGCCACTGTGGAAAACAGTATGGGGTTTCCTTAAAAAACTAAAAATGGAACTGCCTTTTGATACAGCAATTCCACTACTTGGACTATACCCAAAGAATCCTGAAACACCAATTCATAAGAACCTATGCATACCTATGTTCATAGCGGTACTATTTACAATAGCCAAGTGCTGGAAACAGCCTAATTGCCCATCAGTGGATGATTGGATCAAAAAACTTTGGTACATTTACACAATGGAATTCTATAGAGCAGAAAGAAAGAAGGAACTTGTACCCTTTGCAACAACATGGATGGAACTGGAGAGTACTATGCTTAGTGAAATAAGCCAGTCAGTGAAGGATAAATATCATATGATCTCACCCATTACGGGACAATAATGAGCAAAACTAAGAGCAAGCAAAACAGAACCAAGTATATGAATACAAGGAATAGGCCTTCAGTGGTCAGGGGGAACGGGGTTGCGGGGAGGGGGGAGGCAGAGGCAAAGAAGGTGAGCATCTTAAACAAGAACCTATATAAAGGAACCATGGACATGGACAACAGGTGGGATTGACTTTGGGGGGAATAGGTGGGCGGAGAGGCGGATAGAGGGGAGCAAAAACGGGATGGATATAATACAACAACAATAAAATTTAAAAAGAAATAAAAATATAGAAAGGATTCTTAAAATACAACAATAAGAAAACAAACAACTAGGATTAATGACTAAAGCAGACAAAGACAGTGGATCTCTGGTTGTCTCCAACTGGCTAACTAGGCCCAGACTGGGAGCCAGAAAGTACGAAAAAAAAAAAAAAAAAAAAAATGCACTTCTACACCACAGGTCACACCACTAAGTAAATCAAAGCAGACCAATCCAAGAAGCAGAGACAAACAAGGAGTCACCTAAAATGGGGAGACTAGGAAATAAACCCTCAACAAAAAGAAACGAGGAATCCCCAGGAAAAGTGCAAAATGAATTAGAGGCAAGCACACTATCAGACATGGAATTTAAAATAATGATGATAGAGAAGCTCAATGAGCTCAGCCAGCTTAAAGTAAACTACAAACAACTCCAGGGGAACTACAAAGAACACCAAGGAAGCTACACGGAACTTGTACTGAGAACTACACCAGCATTAAAAAGGACATTGGAACCATCAATAAGAGCCAGGAGGAAATGAAGAATACCATTTCTGAATGTAGAACACAGTAGAAGGAATCAAAAGCAGGCTAGAGAAAGCAGAGGATCGGATCATCAAGCTGAAGGTCAATGTAGAAAAAAATTCCCAGGCAGTGTAACAAAATGAAAAAAGATGGAAAAAAAATGAAGATGTTTTTAAGAGAACTGAAGGACAACATGAAACGTAATAACATCCGTATCATAGGGATATCAGAAAGAGAAGAGGAGCAAGGGATAGAAAACCTGTTTGAAAAAGTAATGACAGAAAACTTCCCTAACTTGAGGAGAGAAAATGTGATGCAAACTCAGGAAGCATAGAGGGTCCCAATGAAGATGAACCCAAACAGGCCCACTCCAAGACACATAATGAAAATGGCAAATTTCAAAGACAAGGAAAGAATTCTAAAAGCAGCAAGAGAGAAACAGCTAATAACATACAAGGGGGCTCCAATAAAGTTATCAGCTGATTTCTCAACAGAAACACAACAAGCCAGAAAGGAATGGCAAAAAATATTTGAAGCAATGAAAACAAAGGCCTGCAATCAAGAATACTCTACACAGCAAGGCTCTCATTCAAAATAGAAGGAGCAATAACCAGTTTCCCAGACAAAAGAAGGCTAAAAGAATACCTCTCCACAAAACCAGCATTGCAAGAGATGCTAAAGAGTATGTTTTAAGAAGATGAAGAAACAAAGGAACCATGGACATGGACAACAGGTAGGATTGACTTTGCGGGGAATGGGTGGGTGGGGAGGGGGACAAAGGGAAGCAAAAAGGGGATGGATGTAACACAACAACAATAAAATTTAAAAAAAAGAAGAAGATGAAGAAACAGAGACAGACAGGAACACAGGTACAAAGGGAAAAATAGATAATGAATAAGTACCTATCAATAATAACCTTAAAGGTAAATGGATTAAATGCACCAAACAAAAGACATAGAGTAGCTGAATGGAGAAGGACCAACTTTAACTTATGAATGCTTTAATATTATATTGTTATAAATAGATTTTACTAAATAATGTGTAATTTTGTATTTTACTTGTATCTGCATTACTGCAGGTTAAGTTTTCTTAGGTTGAAATTATTTCACAATATGGGAAAACCAGGTTACTTGCAATAACTCAGAAAAATCAAATGCAGTTAAGGAAGAAGAAAAAAGTAAAAAAAACGTGGATGTATATTACATAGAATACATGCTATCTTTCTTATTCCCTGTTATAAAATATGTGCTTATTCGTGAGTGTGTAACATATAGATTTTGTTAGCAACTTATGTTTTAAATAGCAACCATCTGGCCATTGGTGTTTTGTGAAAACAGTCAATTTTTAGGTTAGAAAAGATGCTGAGAATGAAGACCAATTTGGATGGAAGTTGCCAACTACTAAATTATAAGACTTGTGTACACAGGCAATATATATATTCTCATATTAGCATGTAAATTAGATAGGAATCCTTTCAACTAAATCATGGGGTTATACATTTCCAATTATGAAGGCCCCCAAACTGGGGGTGCTTGGGAAAAGGAATGAATGCTATAGTAAACTTTATTATTCAAATGTGAACATACCTAATCTCTACCTCAACAGACTCTTAAATAGTTCAGGGGTTTGTTTAGGACCACACAGGAAGTCAACCACAAATTCAAAATATAGCTACAATACTATTCTACAAAATTATTTAAATCCTAGGGATTTTTATTTTTACCTCACCTTAGTACACATAATCATTTCTACTCTGGAGACCAGCTGAGCACTGCAAGTGCCATTATTTCTGAAGGCTTCAACTTGTAAAACACATGTAGAGGAAAAGCAGAGGGTATTGAAAGAAGTAAGACTTATGTACAGCCAAAAGAAAATCAATCTACTATTTAAAATGGAAAACTCCAAAAAGAGTAAGTTGTAATTCCAGTAGCTTAAAATAAAGTTGAGTTGTATTATTGGAGTGGGGAGGATCTGACTCAAAAACCAAATTCATTTTTTACTATGGATTGAGCACTGTCTCTAGGACAACTTTCACAAAAGTGAGTTCTGCAATACACCATGTCTGTGAAATAGTTCACAAAAATAGCATTCCAGAGTAAAAAAAGTATTAAAGAAGAAAAAAACTGCTTAATTTGCTACAATATATATAAAGTACTATCATTTAACATGTAATAATTATATAAGCTATTGGCATATTTTAAATTTTTTGTATTAACTCTTCAAAATCCAGTATGTACTTTAAATATGTGTAAAAATGTGCATGTATAAATGTATTTTTGCATGTGTTTGGTAATATTGCAATTCATATTACTTTAAAAAGTAACGCTTTAAACAAATGAATTAACATAGGCATATTGAAATCATGAAAACTTTGTATTAATATTATTTGAGAAGCTGACAGTAGGCAGTAATTAAATGGTGAATTGTCTGGATGTGAAAGGAAAAGTAAAGTACACATTGGTTGTTACAGAATACACCTGGGGACGTTAATAATAAAGGAAATGAAGAAGCCAAAGAACTTATGTGCATGACACATGGACATGAACTAAGGGGGCCATTCCTGGAGGAGATAGAGTACTGGGTGGAGGGAGGCAAAGAGGGAAAAATTGGGACAACTGTAATAGCAAAATAAATAAAATATATTTAAAAAGAAAGAAAACAAACAACCTGATTTTTAAAATGAACCTTAACATACATTTCATCAATATGATGTACACGGGGCAAAGAAGCATATGGAAAAATGCTCCACATCCTATGTCATCAGGAATATACAAAATTAACCAATTGAGATACCACTACATAGCTATTAGAATGACCAAGATCAAGAACACTGACAATAAGTAATGTTGAAGTAGAATATGGAGCAACAGAAATTACCATTCATTGCTGTTTAAAATACAAAATAATACAACCACTTTGGGATACAGCTGGTGATTTCTTACAAAGGAAAACCAACTCTTACCCTACAGTCCAGCAATTGTGCTCCTTGGCATTTAAACAATAAGTCTGAAAACATGTCCACACAAAACTCTGCACATGGATGTCTATAGCAGCTTTATTCATAATTGCCAAAACATGGAAGCAAAAAGTTGTTTTTCAGTAGGTGAATGAATTTATAATTGTGGTACATCCATACAATGGAATATTATTCAGCATTAAAAACAAATGAGCTATCAAGCCATGGAAAGACTAGGAGGAAGTTTAAACTCATGTTACTAAGTGAAAGAATCCAATCTGAATAGGGTATTTACTGTATAATGTCAACTACATGGCATTCAGGAAAAGGCAAAACTCTGGAGATAGTAAAAAATCAGTGGTTTCATTGCCAGGAGTTGGGAGTGAAGAGGAATGTATAAATGAAGCACATAATTTTTAGTGCAATGCATATATTCTGTATAATACTATAATCATGTTCATATGTCATTATACATTTGTCCAAACCCTCAGAATGTAAAACACCAGCAATTAATGGGAACTGTGGAATTTGGGTAATTATAATTGGTCAATGTAGGTTTGTCAAATGAAACAAATGGACCACTCTGGGGGATGATGTTGATAATGAGGGAATTTGTGCATATATATGGGAACTCTGTACTTTACACTCAATTTTTCTGTGAACCTAAAATATTCCTAAAATATCTTTTAAAAATTCAAAAATGGAATCTTATTACATGCTACCTCAAGGACATTATGCTCAGTGAAATAGGACAATTACAAAAAGACAAATATCATATGATTCTACTTAGATGTGATATTTAAAGAAGGTAGAATGCTATCTACCAGTGGCTGGAGGGACAGGGAAATGAGTAGCTTAATATATATAGAATTTTAGTGTTGCTAGATGAAAAGGAGATTGGTTGCACAGTATGAATATACTTAACACTACTGAATTGTAGTTAGAAATGGTTAACATAGTAAATTTATATTGTGCACTTTAACACAATTAAAAAATGAAGGAAATTCTAATACATTGCTACAACATGAACATATCTTGAAGATGCTATGCTAAGTGAAATAAGCTATACACATAAACACACAAAACAAATATTGTATAATTCCACTGATACAAGGTACTCAGAGTAGTTCAATTCATATAAACAAAAAATAGATTGGTGGTGTTTGGCGGTGGGGCAAGGAAGAAACAAGCTGTTACTTAATGGGCACAGTTTCAGTTTGGGAAGATGAAAAAGTTCTGGAGATGGATGATGATGATGACTGTACATTAAATAATTATGAATGTATACTTAAAAATAGTTAAAATGGTAAATTTTATGTATATTTTACTGCAATAAAAACCTTTGGTATAAATTCTGTGATACAATTTTACATATCTCTTTATTATCTCCTCTACATATTTCTTCTGCCTGATCTCTCATCACTCCATCTACTTTCTTTAAATTTGTCAAATATGCAATGTTTTCTCACCTTTGGGCTTTCACATGTTTGTTCTGACCGATACCCTCCTTCCCCTTCTGTTTGCCTAGTTACTATCTTTAAAAGATTTTATATATTTATTTTTAGAGAGAGGAGAAGGGAGGGAGGAAGAGGGAGAGAAACATCGATGTGAGAGACAAACATCAATCAGTTTCCTCTTGCACATGTCCTGGTCCAGGGACTGAACCTGCAACCTAGGCATGTGCCCTGTCCAGTAATCAAATTGGTGACCTTAGCTTTGCCATACAATGCCCAGTCAATTGAGTCACACCAGTCCGTGCTGCCTAGTTACTACTCATCATTCTTCAGCTTTATAGTGAACATGTTACTTTGTAATCTGTCTCACTTCCCTTTGTTTTAGGAATTGTCTCTCCCTGATTCAGTATGACCCATGAGGATGTCAATCAGTGAGACTCATCTCTCTCTCTTTAATGGTGAGCATTGTCTTAGACTGTCCAAGAAAAGTACCTACTCTGGTGTATAGTGATTCATCCATAAATTTATATATGATCCAAACAGAGTCAAATTAAGTATTTTTTCAAGCTATTGATATTTGGAGTTGGAAGAGAAATCACCTCTCCTTCTGAATGTGTGACCTTAATGTAATATAATCCTTAAGGTATGGGAGGGTGCCATCTTTCTCTATGAAAAGATGACCTGGCTAAAAATAAAGTAAGCAAAGGAAAGCAGACCTGGAGATACAGAGAAATGTCTGAGGGCAACTTGAACACAAGGATCTAACCATGTGTTATAACTTGTTTAGTGATATGCCCTCCCTGATAAAACAAAGCTATACTGATTCCTATCTTACCAGTACTTACATTTGCCTCATCGTAAGTATTTAATCAGTAAGTTTTGAAAGACTGAATTATTGTTATCCATGGGTTTATGCCCATTCCACAATAATATAAATATTTATCAAAGTCTCCTTCTCTAATATTTTTGTGACTTGATGTCTCATTTAAATTTATGGTAGCAGGGAGATTAATTTTCTCCACATGATCAGCCAGATATTCTTAGCACAACTTAATGAATGATTCAGCACTTCCCACTAATTTGAAATGCCATCTTTAAATTCTTAGATAATCCTATGTTCACTTCTGTGTACATATTTCTATGACAGTAATATATAGTTTTAATTATTGTACTTGTACTCCATTATTTAATGTAAATATCTCCCCAAAATCAATGTTAAATTTTTCATCAAATTTCTGAACAATTTTGAACTATACGATATACTGAAAATTGCTCACTGAGGTTTTCCCCTTCTTGTATTTTTCACCATAATTTTTATCAATGCTTTTTATTAAGATATCCTATTTATTTTATAAATGAAGTAGAAAGTTACAAATAATAAGCATATCATTTTGACCAGGCAACACTTAAAATGTAGAATAACAGGTATAAAAGAACATATAGATAAATACCATAGAAAAACTGACAGTAAAGTCAAAAGAATATTCTAGAAACTTAATTCTTTTACAAATTTTACCCCTTATCCCCCCCCACATACACTTTCCTGATATTTTCATACTATAAAGTGTGAATGAATGGTCATTTATAGGAAGATCATGTTTTTACACCAATTGTAATATTTTATATTTGGAGTCATGAATACTCACAATTTACTAGATAGTAGTCATACAAAACTAACACAGCAATGAGAGACAAAATTTATTGTGATCATAATCAATTTATGGAAATTCAAATTTATATAGTAAGGTCTAGGTATCACCAAAAGAGAGCACTGATAGGCTGCTGCGGGGCCATCTCATCGGTATTATGTGCTTTGACGAGTTCACCACGATCCAGGCCATAGTCTTCAATCTTAGTCATGTCCTAGAATTCATCCAAATCAAGAGATGGTACTATGATTTTATACTGAAAGATATAAAATGAGGACAATTTATTTACTTACAATATATTCAGAAATGCAATTCTCATACACATCAGAGAATAATGCTCTACTTTTACTTCTAGGCTGATTACAATGGAAGCAAAATTACTGGAGGATTTCTTCTTAAACATAAAGTCACAAGATGCTGATAACTGGCTTCATGATTTATACCTGATGTATTTCCCAACACAAGGAAGAAATATTTGTCATGTAGACCAGATATTTCCATCATCCTAGGCATTCTTCACTGAGAAAAGTGTTGGGATGCCGACCTCTGTGTCTTATTTTTTAGGCTTCCATAATTGATTGCTGGTTTCATTCTACACCCATTAGCCTTGAATGCATTCTAATATTATTTAGAATATCTATATTTTTTCATATACACAAATAATACATGAATATAATTTAAATGCATTTAATCCAAACATCATAGACAAAATTACTCTTGCCACCAAATTTGTCTTTCTTCAATCATCTAAAGAAAACACAAATATCAGTTCTTCGTACACATATAAATATATAGAAAATGGTCTAAAATGTACTTAAGTGTTATAGTTGTAGATAAGAGGTTTTGAATATAAGTTATATCATAAAATATATACTATTCTGTAATTTGTTTTAAACCACTTACTGTTTTAATAATTTTTCATTTTCTTATTGTTGTTTTATTACAGTTGTCCCATTCCACCCCCCCCCCTTGCTCTCCATTGCCCCACCCATCCCCATACCCACAGTCAATCCACACCCTGTTGTCCATGTCCATGGGACATTTATGCATATTCCTTGATGAGACCCTTCCCCTTCTTGCCACAATTATCACTCTCTATCTCCCTTCTGGTCACTGTCAGTGTGTTCCCTATTTCCATGCCTCTGGTTCTATTTTGCTCATTTGTTTGTTTTGTTCATTAGGTTCGTGTAATAGGTGAGATCATATGATATTTCTTTTGCCACCAGGCTTATTTCATTTAGTATAATACTCTCCAGTTCCATTCATGCTGTTGCAAAAGGTAGGGACTGTTTTTCATCTGCTACAGAATATTCCATTGTGTAAATGTACCATGGATTTTTGATACATTATTTACCAATGCGCACTTAGGCTGTTCCCAGAACTTGGCCATTGTAAATAGCACTGCAATGAACATAGGGGTGCCTGGTTCTTTTAAATTGGTACTTCAGAATTCTTAGGGTATAATTTCACTAGTGGAATCACTGGGTCAAAAGGCAGTTCTATTTTTAGTTTTTTGAGGAAATTCCATACTGTTTTCCAAAGTGGCTGCACTAGTCTGCATTCACACCAACAGTGTACTAGGGTTCCCATTTCTCCACATCCTCACCAGCACTTGTTGATTTCTAAGTAATGTTCATTCTGATTAGTGTGAGGTGGTATCTCATTGTGGTTTTAAGTTGCATCGGCTAGTGATGTTGAGCATCCTTTTATATGCCTAAGGATATATGCCCTAGGAGAAATGTCTGCAGATCCCTTGACCATTTTTAAAATTGTATTGTTTGTCTTCCTGATTTTGAGTCATATTCATTCTTTATATATTTTGGAGATCAAACCCTTGTCTGAGGCATCAATGGCAAATATGTTTTCCAATACAATTGATTTCCTTTTCATTTTGCTGATGTTTCCTTTAGCTAAGCAGAAGGATTTTAGTTTTATATAGCCCGTTTGTTTATACTTCACTTTATTTTCTTTGCCCTAGGAGATTTATCAATGAAAATAGTGCTCCATGAAATATCTGAAACATCACTGCTTATATTTTCTTCTAGGACTTTTATGGTATCACAGCTTACATTTAAATCTTTTATCAATCTTGAGTTTATGATGGAGTATGGGGTAAGTTGGTGGTCTAATTCTATTTGTTTACATGTAAATGCCCAGATTTTCTAAATTCATTAATTGAAGAGGCTATTTTTACTCTGTTTTATGCTCCTAACCCCTTTATCAAATATTAATTGACCATAAAGACCAGGTTTTATCCCTGGAAAAACTATTCTGTTCCATTGATCTACATGTCTATTCATTTTTTTTTGGGGGGGGGGTGGATTTTTGAAAAATTTTTATTGTTGTTGTATTACATCCATCCCCGTTTTATGCCACTCACTCCCCTTCCATACTCACCTACTCTGCCACAAAGTCAATCCCACTTGTTTTCCATGTCCATGGTTCTTCCATACTAGTTTCTTGACTAAACAGCTCCCCTTCTTTGCCTCTTCCGACCCCTTCCCCTGACTCCCTTCCCCTTGCCCAATGAAGGTCTACTCACTGTATTCATGAATCTGGTTCTGTTTTGCTTGAAGTTTGTTTTGTTAATTATTGTCCTGTAATGAGTGAGATCATATGGTATTTATCTTTCACTGACTGGCTTATTTCATAAGCATAATACTTTCCAGTTCCATCCATGTTGTTGCAAAGGTTAGGAGTTCCTTATTTCTTTCTGTTGTGTAGTATTCCATTGTGTAAATGGAAACCAAAGTTTGTTGGTCCAATCACTGACTGATGGGCACTCAGGCTGTTTCCAGGACTTGGTCATTGTAAATAGTGCTGCTGTGAACATGGGGGTACGTAGGTTCTTATGAATTGGTGTTTCAGGATTCTTTGGGTATAGTCCTAGTAGAGGAATTGCTGGATCAATAGGCAGTTCCATTTTTAGTTTTTTAAGGAAACCCAATACTATTTTCCATAGTGCCTGTAACAGCCTGCATTCCCACCCGCAGTGCACCAGGGTTCCCTTTTCTTCACATCCTTGCAAACAATTGTTTGTTGACTTGTTGATTACTGCCATTCAGACAGATGTGAGGTGGTATCTTATTATGCTTTTAATTTGCATCTCTCTGGAGGCTAGTGATGTTAAGCATTCTTTCATATGCCTTTGGGCCCTTTGTATGACTTCCTCAGAGAGTTTCCCTGTTTTTAAATTGGACTGTCTGTCTCCCTGGTGTTGAGTCACTTAAGTTCTTTATATATTCTTGAGATCAAACTGTTGTCTGAGGTAAAATTGAAAATAAACTTTCCCATACAGTTGGTTCCCTTTTAATTTTGCTGGTGTTTCCTTTAGCTGAACAGAAACATTCAAGTTTGGTATAGTCCCATTTATTTATTCTTTAATTTCATTTGCCCTTAGAGAAGTATCAGTAAACATATTTTGATGTAGGATATCTAAAATTGTACTGACTGTATTTTTCTCCAGGACCTTTATGGTGGCACTGCTTATGTTTAAGTCTTTTATCCATTTGAGTTTATTTTGATGTATGATTTAAGCTGGTGGTCTAGTTTTATCTTTTTGCATGTTGCTGTCTTAATCTCCCAACATCACTTGTTGAAGAAATTGTTTTGACTCCATTTTATGCTCCTTTCCCCTTTGTTGAATATTAATTGACCATAGAGTCCTGGGTTTATGTCTGGGCTCTCTATTCTGTTCCATTGATCTATATGTCTATTATGCCAGTACCAGACTGTTCTGATTACAATAGCCTTGTAGTATACTTTGATGTCCAGTATTGTGATTCCCTCCTACCTTGTTCTTCTTTCTCAAGATTGCTCTGGTTATTTGTGGTCATTTTTGGCTCCATATAAATTTTTGAAGTATTTTTTCTATGTCTGTGAAGTCTGTCATTGGTATTTTAATTGGGATTGCATTGAATCTAGATTGCTTTGGGTAGTATGGACATTTTAATGATGTTAATTCTTCCCATCCATGAACATGGAATATGCTTCCATTTATTTGTATCTTCCTTAATTTCTTTCTTCAATGTTCTGTAGTTTTCTGAGAACAGATCTTTTACCTCCTTGGTTAAGTGTATTCATAAGTACTTTATTTTTCTTGTAGTTATGGTAAATGGGATTTGTTTTCTAGCTTCTATCTCTGATGTTTCATTGTTGGTACACAAAAATGCTTTTGATTTCTGGATATTGACTTTATATCCAGCTATTTTGCTAAATTTGCTTATGAGGTTGAGTAAGTTTTTGGTGAAGCCTATTGGGTTTTGTATGGACACTATCATATCATCTGCAATTAACGACAGTTTGACTTCCTCCTTTCCAACTTGGACACCTCTGATTCCTTTGTATTCTCTGATAGCTATGGCTAGAACTTTCAAAACAATGTTGAACAGAAGTTGGAGATAGTGGAAAGCTTTGTCTTATTCCTCATTTTAGGGAGAAAGCTTGTACATTTTGCCCGTTGAGTATGATGTTGGCTTCAGGTTTCTCATATATGACCTTTATGATGTTGAGGTATGCTCCCTCTATTCCCATTTTGCTGAGTGTTTTTATCATAAAAGGTTGCTATACTTTCTCAAATGCTTTTTCAACATCTACTG
Source organism: Noctilio leporinus (assembly GCA_004026585.1). NCBI lineage: Eukaryota > Metazoa > Chordata > Mammalia > Chiroptera > Noctilionidae > Noctilio > Noctilio leporinus. The sequence continues at coordinate 12,409 of PVIW01012622.1, forward strand.
ATATGATCATATATGGTTTTTGTCTTTCATTTTGATGATGTGTTGTATTACATTTGATTTGCAAATGTACCATCCTTCCATTGCTGGGACAAAACCTACTTGATCATGGTGTATGATCTTTCGAATGTACTGCTAGATGCTGTTGACCAGTATTTTGCTCAGAATCTTAATATCGATATTCATCAGAGATATTGGCTTATAGTTTTCTTTCTTAGCTGTGTCTTGACCTGTTTGTCGGATTAGAATAATAATGGCCATGTAGAAAGAGATTGGGAGTCTTCTCTCTTGTTGGAGATTTTGGAATAGGTTGAGAAGGATAGGAGTTAGTTCTTCTTTAAATGTTTAGTAAAATTGACCGGTGTATCTATCTTGTCTAGGACTGTTGTTCTTTAGGAGATTTTTTATTACTTCTTCATTTTCACTAGTTGTTATTGGCATATTCAGGATTTCTGCTTCTTTTGTATTCAGTTTTAGTAGATGTGCCCATCTCACCCAGGTTGTCATATTTCTTGTCGTATGGTTGTTGGTAGTAATTTCTTACAATCCTTTGTATTTCTGAAGTATCAGTTGTGATTTCTCCTCTGTCATTTCTGATTCTGTTTATTTGGGTCCTCTCCCTTTTTATCCTTGATGAATCTGAATAAAGGCTTATCAATTTTGTTTATTTTTCAAAGAATCAGCTTGTAGACTTGTTGATTCTTTGAATTGTAGTTTGAGTCTCTAAGTTATTTAGTTCTGCTCTGATCTTTTACTTGCTCTGGGCCTTGTTTGTTGTTGCTCCTCTAGTTCATGCAGCTTTATGGTTAGGTTGTTTGCAGAAGCTTCTTCTGACTATTTTAGGTAGGCCTGTATTGCTATGAATTTCCCTCTGAGGACTGCCTTTGCTGCGTCCCATAGGTTTGGACTGTTGTGTATTCATTGTCATTTGTTTCCAGAAACTTTTGATTTCAACTTTGATCTCATTGTTAACCCACTCATTACTTAAAAGCACATTATCCAGTCTCCATGTGTTAGAATGTTTTTGGATTTTCCCCTTGAGAATGGTTTCTAATCTCAACCCATTGTGATCTGAGAAGATGCTTGGTATGATTTCAATTTTCCTGTATTTGTGGAGGCTTGTCTTGTGACCTTCCATGTGATCTATCTTAGAGAGGTTCCATGTGTATTTGAAAAGAATGTATATTTTGGTTATTGGGGTGAAAGGTTCTGTATGTATCAGTTAGGTCCATTTCCTCCAGAATGTTGGTTAATACCACCACATCCTTAGTAATATTTTTGTTTGGAAGATCTGTCCATTGTTGATAGTTAGGCATTAGAATCTGCTACTCTTAGCGTGTTGCCTTCTATATCCTTCTTGAAATCCTCCAAATTTTCCTTATATATTTGGGAGCTCCTATGTTGGGTGTATATGTTTACCAGAATTATTTCTTCCTGACAGATTGTTCCCTTAAGTATTATGAAATGTCCTTCTTTATCTCTTTTTATAGCCTTCATCGTAAAATCTATTTTATCTGGAATAAGTATTGCTACTCCAGCCTTTTTTTCATGTCCATTTGCTTGATATATATTTTTTCCATCCCTTCACTTTCAATCTGTGTCAATCTTTTATTCTGAGATGGGTCTCTTGAAGACTGCATATATGTTGGTCAATGTTTCTTATCCATTCAGCTACCCTATACCTTTTGATTGGTGCATTTAATCCATTTACATTTAAGGTTACTGTTGATTCATATATATTGCCATTTTCCCACTTGGTACCTGTATTCCTCTTTATCTCTTTCTCTGTTTCTTCAGTTTTTGTTTTGTTTTGTTTTGTTTTGTTTTGTTTTAAAGAAGACCTTTTAGCATTTCTTATAATGCTGGTTTGGTAGAGATGTATTCTTTTAGTTTTGTTTTGTCTGGGAAACTCCTCATTTCTACTTCCATTTTTTTTTTTTTTTTTTTTTTTAATATATAACGCTTCACGTATTTGCATGTCATCCTTGCACAGGAGCCATGCTAATCTTCTCTGTATCTTTCCAGTTTTAGTATATGTGCTGCCGAAGCGAGCACTCTCCTTCCATTTTGAATGAGAGCCTTGCTGGGTAGAGTATTCTTGGTTGCAGGCCTTTGTTTCCCATTACTTGGAATATTTTTTGCCCTTCCCTTCTGACTTGTATTGTTTCTATTGAATAATCATTTGATAACCTTATTGGAGCCCCCTTATATGTTATTTGCTGTCTCTCTCTTGATGCTTTTAGGATTCTCTCTTCGTCTTTGAAATTTGCCATTTTAATTATAATGTGTTTCAAAGTGGGCTTGTTTGGGTTCACCTTCATTGGGACTCTCTGTGATACCTCAATTTGAGTAACATCTTCATTCATCATGTTAGGGAAATCTTCTATCGTTACTTTTTTGAACAGGTTTTCCAATCCTTGTTTCTCTTCTCCTTCTGGTATTCCTATGATACAGATATTACTATGTTCCATTACTGTATTTTCCTGCAGCTCTGTTAAAACATCATTCTTCTTCAGCCTTTTTTCATTTTGTTGCTTTGTCTTGGAACATTTTTCTACATTGTACTCCAACTTGCTGATCCCGTCCTTTGCTTCCTCTAGCCTACTGTTGATTTCTTCTACTGTATTCTTCAATTCAGAAATTGTATTATTCATTTCATCCTGGCTCTTACTGATAGTTTCTAAGTCATCCTTAATGATGGTGTAGCTCTCGGTAAGTTCCTTGTAGCTTCTCTGGCATTCTTTGTAGTTCCCCTGGAGTTGTTTATAGTTTTCTTTGAGCTGGCTGAGTTCATTCAGCTTCTCTATCATCATTCTTTTGAATTCCATATCTGATAGTTTTACCTCTGTTTCTTTCTTTTTTTTTTAAATTTTATTGTTGTTGTATTACATCCATCCCTTTTTTGCTCCCTTCTATCCCCCTCCCCACCCACCCTTTCCCCCCAAAGTCAATCCCACCTGTTGTCCATGTCCATAGTTCCTTTATACTATGTTCTTGTCTAAGCTGCTCCCCTTCTTTGCCTCTGCCTCCCCCCTCCCCCCAACCCCTTTCCCCCTGACCACTGAAGGCCTATTCCTTGTATTCATACACTTGGTTCTGTTTTGCTCTGTTTCATTTAGTGATCTTTCTGGGGATTCCTCCTTTTGTTTTGGTGATGGACTGATTCTTTTTTCCCCATTTTTGGTGTCTGTTGTTGCTTGTTTTTGTCTTGGATTAATCTGCTTTGATTCTCTGCCTTCATGGAGTGCCCTTCTCTGTTAGGAGATTTGTGAATTTCAATGTTGCAGTCTCCTAGATTTCCTCAACTTGTTGCTCTTGGAGTGGCCTCTATGGTGTTAACTTGAGGTGCCTGGTTGTATTTTGGATTGGTTATGTGTTGCTCCTTTCCTTCCAGTTGACTGATTGAGACACTCCTTCTATCCCGTCTCATACACTGTTTTTGAGCTACTCCTAAAAGAGAACCACCAGTCCAGGCAAACTAACCACACCTTCACATATTTTTCTCCTTTAGTCCCCCTTTCAAATGCCTATGAACCTACCTATATACCAATAACCTCCAAGGTAACCCTCACTTTTAATCACACCCTCAGCTACAACTGAACCAGCCTTAATAGGGATGTAGACGTGATAAGACTGTATATGAGGGGTAAAATGATTAAATTGACTAAAGTATAATTTTGAAGGGTGCAAAGGAGTAGCAAAGATAGCAGGGATACGAGAGAGAAAGCCAAGTTATCTCTTCTATAGAAATGGGGAGGGGGAAAATCATTATGCCTCAAGTGCAAGTGAACAGTATAAGCCTATATAAATAGTTGCCTCATCTATCTACCTGTCCACCCTTAATGAGTCCTGATTGGTCCAGTTGGGAGCCAGGACCTGTGTGCTTTTAGCAGAATGAAAGAATGTGTAGTCCCTAGTAGTACAACCAGAAAAAAAAGAAAAGAAAAGAAAAGAAAGAAAGGGTTTAAGCAGCTGGGGAGTAGAGGAATACTTAGATTGAGGACTAGGAATGAGTTGTAGCAGGAGAATGAGTAGACTGTAAAATAAAAGTAGGGGGAGGGTCTTAGGTAGTTAGGAGGTTTGAGATTAGGGAGGAGTAAAGACATGGGAACTGGGATACACTGTGATAAACAGTATTTACTTAAAATCGATGAATTGTGAGGGTTGGAAATAACTTTTGAAAAGGATATGTTAGGGATTAATAGTTCATGTAGCTCTTGATGTAAATCAGGTGCTTGAGATTAGCAGTGATCCATTTCCTGAGTCTGTCTCTTTTTCTTGATCAAGTCTCTGCAGTCTACAGTCAAACTGTGTGGTCTAGGAGTGGCAGGGCCTATGGCTGCCACAGTCAGGGCTTATTCTGAGTGCCAGCCCTCAGGTAGGCTGAGCCTCCAGTAGCCTAGCTGGGTTTCTGCACTGCTGGTGTTTTGGGGCCCTTCTCTCTCTCACTGGTGCTGTGTGAAGACCTGCAGGGTGCTTCTGCGATATCTGTGGCTGCTCCTCCCCCTCCATCTCCTCGAGGAGGTTTCTGTCTATGATGGGTACCTGGCTCCAAGGGGTCGAGTGGCCTGCAACCTCACTGGCTCCTGTGATGGCTGGCCCTTCCCCCAGCAGCTTCCAGAGAAGGTAGCCCCTGTACGCAAACAGCACCTGGCTCCCTGGTGGACCCCCTGGTCGCCTGTTGGTGAAAGGAAACCCTCCAAGCAGTCCAGCTTTCCGAGGAGGTTTTCGCCACCTCTCCAACGTGTGCCTGTGTCCCCAGGGTGTCCATAGTGCAGTTTGCCAGGGAAGTCCAGCCCTGCACACAGTCTAGCTCTTTTCTGCCTCTGCAATGCGCGCCTAGCTCCCCAGACAGCCTGTAGCCCAGTCTGCCAGCAAAGGCTATGGCCTACCCCTCCAGCTCCTCGAGGAGGCTTTTATTGCCTGCAAGGGATGCGCCAATTGTACCAACTTCAAGTTCCTCGTTTCGAGTTTTCATGGGAACCTGCGTGCAGGTGTTGGTGCATGGGATTGGGCCTCCCCCTCACCAGGGCTCTGAGCAGACCTCTCCCTGGGTGGCAGAGCAGCACGATTTTGAGCCTTCTCGCTGCACCAGCTGGTACACTTCCCCACACCACGTGCCTCTGGCCCTGGGGAGGCGCTTCCTCTCTGTCAGCCTCCAGAGCACGGCTCTCACACAGTCCCTCTCCTGCAGAAGTTCAATTCCTCATTCCCTCTGGAGTTTGCACTCACTATCCACACTTCACTGCTCAGAGTTCTAGTCACCGGGGAGCCTGAAGCTGTCTTCAGTTAGAGCCGCCCTTCTGGGCAGAACCACCACTGTCCAGAGCCGACCTCAGTCTGCCAGTTTGGAACTGTCTCACCTGCTCTCCTGTAGGTCTCTCCAGCCTCTGGGCCATGCACCCTTGAGTCCAGATGCTTACTGCTCCAATTCGCAGGGACCTGCAGATGTCTCATTCTCCCTATACCCTATCCTCCAGCTGCTCTGGAACTCAAGGACACCATCAGCACTGCTCTATTCTCTGTCACCATCTTTTATAGGTCTACATGTCTACTCTTACGCCAGTACCAAACTGTTTTGGTTACAGTAGCTTTGTAGTATAGTTTGATAAGTATTGTGATTTCTCCTACTTTGTTCTTTCTCAAGATTGCTGTGGGTATTCATAGTCATTTTTGGCTCCATATAAATTATTGATGTATTTATACTAGATCTATGAAATATGTCATTGGTATTTTAATAGGGATTGCATTGAATGTATAAATTGCTTTGGGTAGTATAGACAGTTTAATGATGTCAATTTTTCCCATCCACAAACAAGGTTTATGCTTCCATTTACTTGTATCTTCCTTAACTTCTTTCTTCAGTGTTCTGTAGTTTTCCATGTATAGATCTTTTACCTCCTTGGTTAAGTTTATTCCTTGGTACTTTATTTTTCTTATTACTATAGTAAATGAAATTTTTTTCTAGTTTCTATCTCTGATGTTTCATTGTTGGTATACAAAAATGCCTTTGATTTCTGGATACTGAATTTGTATGCAGCTATTTTGCCAAATTCACTTACTAGGTTGAGCAGTTTTTTAGTTGAGTCTATAGGGTTTTCAACATATACTATCATGTCTTCTGCAAATAATGACAGTTTTACTCCCCCCTTTTCCATTTGGATACCTTTATTTTGTTTTTAAATGAGAGATAATTGTTTTTAAAGACTTTATTATTTTTAGAGAGAGAGAGGAAGGGAGAGAGGCAGAGAGGGAGTGAGACATCAATGTGTGGTTGCCTTTCACCTGCCTCCAGCCACGGAACTGGCTGGAAACCTGGTTTGCAACCTGGTTATGTGCCCTGGCTGGGAATCAAACTAGCAACCTTTGGATTCTCAGGTCAGTGCCTTATCCACTGTGCAACCAGCCAGGGTCTTTTCTTTCTTCTTATTTTCTTATTATTGTAGCTAAAACTTCCAATATTATGTTGAATACAAGTGGTGAACGTGGATAGCCTTGTATTGTCCCTGATTTTAGGGGGAAAGCTTTTAGATTTTGAGTGTTCGGTATGAAGTTGACTATAGGTTTTTCATACATGGCCTTTATTATGTTGAGGTATGCTCCTTCTATTCCCACTTTGCTGAACTTCCCTCTCAGGACTGCCTTTGCTGTGTTCCATTGGTTTTGGGCTGTTGTGTGTTCATTTCCATTTAATTTCAGAAACTTTTTGATTTTTTCCTCAATTTCCATGTTAACCCATTCATTATTTAATAGTATGTTATTCAGTCTCCATGTATTTAAATGCTGAGGGTTTTTTCTTGAAGTTATTTTCTACTTTCAAGCCATTGTGATCTGAGAAGATGCTTGATATGATTTCAATTTTCTTGAATTCACTGAGGCTTGTTTCATGTCCTACCATGTGGTCTCTCTTTGAAAATGTTCCATATGCACTGAAAAGAATGTATATTTTTCTCCTTTGGAGTGTAAGGTTCTATAGATACCAGGTAAATCCATTCGATCTAGAGTATTGTTCAATGCCAGAATATCCTTGGTGTTTCTTTGATTTGAATATCTGTCCACTGTTGAAAATGGGGTGTTAAAACGCCCTACTATGAGTGTGTTGCTGTTGATATCTTTCTTGACATTTGCCAAGATTTTCCTTATGTATTTGGGTGCTCCTATGTTGGATGCATATATGTTTACAAGGGTTATATTTTCTTGATGGATCATCTCCTTATTATGAAATGTCCTTTTTTGTCTCTTTTTCTGGCCTTTGTCTTGATATCTATTTTGTCAGATATAAATATTACTACCCCAGCTATTATTTTCATGTCTGTTTGCTTGAAATATTTTTTCCATCACTTTACTTTCAGTCTGTGTAGATCTCTTGTTCTCAGGTGGGTCTTTTGTAGACAGTATATATGCACTTCATGTTTTCTTATCCATTGAGCTACCCTATGTCTTTTGATTGGAGCACTTAGTCCATTTACATTTAAGATTATTATTGATACTATTATTGGTACTTATTCATTGCCATATTTCCCTTTGTACCCCTATTCCTGTGTCTATCTGTCTCCCTGTCCTTCATCTTCTTAACACATTGGTGACAAAACAAAAACAAACAAAACAAACAAAAAAAACCCTCATGTTTTCAAGCCCAAATGACATTAATCAATAACAAGTTTACTCATGCTTGTCCTTGCATTAGCTTTTGTATAATAAAATTGCCAATCAACAATGTGTTAAAGCAATCCCTTTATCATCTCTTGCAATGTTGGTTTGATAGATACATATTCTTTTAATTATTATTATTATTATTGGTCTGGGAACCTCCTTATTTCACCTTCCATTATAAATGAGCACCTTGCTGGGTAGTCTTGGTTGTAGGCCTTTGCTTTTCATTACTTGGAACATATTTCTTGCTGTTGCCTTCTGGCTTACAGTGTTTCTGTTGAGTAATCAAGTTGATATCCTTATTGGAGCTCCCTTGTATGTTATGAGCTGTTTCTCACTTGCTGTCTTTAGGATTCTTTCTGTTTGAATGTTTAATTTTTTTAAATGATGTGTCTTGTTATGGGCTTCTCTGGGTTCATCTTGATTGGGATCCTCTGTGCTTTCTGGACTTGCACAACTTTTTCTCTCACCAAGTTAGGGAAGTTTCCTGTCATTATTTTTTCAAACAGGTTTTCTATTTGTTGCTCCTCCTCTCTTTCTGGTATCCCTTAATATGGATATATTATGTTTCATGTTGTCCTGCAGCTTGCTAAAACCTTCTTCATTCTTTTTTATTCTTTTGGTTTTGTTTTGTTGCTGTTTGGGAATTTCTATCTTTTCCTCCAGCTGACTGATCCAATCCTATGCCTCATCACATTTGGTGTTAATTCCTTCTACTGTATTCTTCATTCCAGAAATTGTATTCTTCAATTCCTCCTAGTTCTTATTGATAGTTTCTATGTCCTTTTTCATGCTTGTCTAGTTCACAGTAAGTTCCCTGTAACTTCCCTGAATTTCTTTGTACTTCTCACTGAGCTCATGGAGCATTCTTATAACCATTATTTTGAACTCAGTGTATGATAGTTTACTTGCCTTTATTTCATTTAGCACACTTTCATGGGATTCCTTCTTTATTTTCAACTGGGGGTTGTTTCTTTGTCTCCTTACATAGATGACTCTTCTTGTTTGTTTTTGATTCTTAGATTGATCTGCTTTGACTCCCTGTCTTTGTGGATTTACCTTCTATGGTAGGAGACCACTTTCTTCTCTTTCTGCATCTGCCCAGATGTTGGCACAGTCTGGCCCTAGGCAGCCGGTTTGAGAATACCAGTGATCCACAGTCTGCAGCTGTCTTCTTCAATTGTTAATCTAGTCAACCTGCAATCAACAGTTAGGCTTAAGCACCACAGGGTGGGACAGAGTAATCCCTTTGGGAGGGGATATTGCTTCCCGTTAGGCTGATGCCACTTGGAGGAGGATGGTCTGCCTGATCAAGATGGCTCCTTCAGTATGGGGGATGACTCAGCATGGGGATCCTATTGGCTGCTCCTTCAGTTCTCTCCACCATCCCCAAACTCTCCTCCAGAATCTCTAGTCTATTCTGCCCCCACATTGCTGGTACCCATTGTAAATGACTGCAAATGAAATGTTATGGTCCTTTCAAAGGGTCTCTGTTTCTCTCCTTGGCAGCCAGAAATCCTGCTGCTTTTCACAGCTATATGTTATTTGGGTTCCTTGTTCTGATACTGTAGGCTGGGGAGCTCAACTGGGGTATAGACCCCATATTTCTCAAGGGAATTCTCAGGCTGCTGAGAATTCCTCCAGTAGTACCTCCAGTACATCAGCTGCAGCCCATGAGATCCCAGCTAGCCCTCTTCTGGCTCCTCTATGCTCTATACCAGTTTTGTTGCGATGAGATGGTTTCTTCAGTTTACCCTTGGTTGTAAGGCTTTTCTCCAGCTAGTGTTGATTATTCTGGATGATTATTCCACAATTTAGTTGTAATTCCAGATTGGTCTCAGGAGGAGGTTACTGTAGCTACAACGTACTCCTCTGTCATTTTGGATCTCTTTAATAATTTTCCTATATTAGAATACGTCTATTCTAGTATTTTTACTGCCTCATGACATTACGTTGTATAACAGAATAATTTTTTTTTTCTGAAAAGTTCTCTTTTATTTATCTTTATACTCTCAAACCTGAAAAGTGCCTTGTATCATAGCAGGTGTCCAACTAATACTTTGTTAATTTAATAATTACCTTTCTGAACATCTCTTACATACAAAACATTATTCTTGTCAGTTCAAGATATAAAGAAATATAAACTGCTTCTGACTTAATAAAGTCTGCAATCTGCTTGCAAATGCAAGATACAGAAAAGAATATTAACAGTGACAAAACAATAGAAAATGTTTACTGTATATAATACCATATGCCAAGGGCCATTCTTTTTTTTTTTTTTTTTAATATTTTATTTATTATTTTTAGAGAGAGGGGAAGGGAAAGAATCAGAGAGGGAGAGAAACATCAGTGTATGGTTGCCTTTCACCTGCCTCGAGCTACAGACCTGGCTTGCAACCTGGTTATGTACCCTGGCTGGGAATCGAACCAGTGACCTTTGGGTTCGCAGGCCGGCACCTTATCCACTGTGCTACCAGCCAGGGCCCAAGGGCCATTCTAAGTGATTATTTAATTATTCCATTGTTAAAAAGTATTTAGTACCCTTGAACCTTTTTATTGCATACAGTGAAACACATTTGTTGATATGTTGGAATATCTCCATAGGTTCCATAAATTACATATTCATCGAACAGTACGCCCTTTAGAGTTTTGATAGTAATAAAATAATATAAAAGCTTTACAATTTCATAGAGTGAATAATTCATCACAGCCTTCCTAAAATCAAAGATTATGGACTTTCAATTGTTGCAAATATAATGGGCTAAAATTGCATCTCATATTGAATTATAATTAATAATGAAGCCAACTTAATTTTTTATATTACTGGCCATTTATATGTCTTACAAGAACTCTGTGTTTTGACCATTTTCCTATAAAAAGTGTTTTTGTATTATTATATATGAATGTTTTATGTATTCTAGAAACTAATAATTTATCCGTTATAGGTATTTTAAGTCTTATCATACCATGCATCAATTGTCTTCTAACTTGTGTATGATGTCTTTCATCATAAAGATTAAATGTTTTAAATAAAAATATTTTATTTGCAAAGGTAATAGGCACTGAAACAAAGGAAACCACATAAAAGTATACAGATAAAATGAATAATCTTCTCTCCCAATCAGCAGAGGTTAATAGATCTTAATAGCCTGAGGCTGTAGTGACATCAGCAAGATGTTTCCAGTGCTCCACCCCTAACAGAAACATCAATTTGAACAACTATCCATGAACAAAAATACCTTTGCAAAAGTTAATGATTGTAGTTGAAGGATTAAAGAACCTGCACAAAGTACCAAAATAAGAAAAGAGTCACTGAAGAGGGTAGTAAAGTTTCACATTACCCATGTCACCCCTCCCCCAAGTCCTGACAGTGCAGCACAGAGAGCAACACTTTCCTAGTGGCAGGAAGGGACTTAAATGAATACCCAACTTTACTGTGGACCTCAGTACCAGACCCAAACTAGAACCAGGGCTCTCCCCAGCCTCCAGGCAGGATCTCATGGGCCCAGGGATCTGACCTGCCCCAGAATCAAACTGGCAGCAGAAGCCACAAGTACCAGACAAGCTCCCACAGAACCAGGCTCCTAGCCCACACCAGAACCTCGCTGGTCACTATGGTCCCAGCCCCCAGACAAGTTCTGGCAATTCAGCCTCTAGACCAGCTCTTATGAAACCAGACACCAGGTTTGCCTCTGCACCTGACAGATTCCCATGGACTAGGTGCATGGCCTCCTCAGTGTCAGGCTGGACTCTTAATAATTCAGCCTAAAACCTTGCCCCAGAGTCAGGGTGGGCTCATGGAACCAGTCTTCTCTATGGCTCTTCTAGAACCTGATATCTGGTCTGCCATAATGCCAGGCCCTAGAAGACCCAAGCCTCTACACCAAATCTTGTGGACCAACCCCAGTACTATGCTGGTCCCTGCCGACCAAGCTTTCAAACTGTTACCCTGTTGCCCTAGCTAGCCTCCTGGTTGACCTTGTGATTTCAGGAGAGCCCCACCCAGAATCAGGCTTATCATAGAAGACCTAGGCTCTAAGCCATCTCCTACAGGCCCAGGCTCCAGGCAGGCTCCTGTAGACAGTTTCCATCTGACTCTCATAAGCTCATCACCATGGCTCTCGCACCAGGCCCACACTTCTCACCCACATCCCTTTTCCAGGGATACAGACTGCAGGTCAACCACTGTGGATACCAATGCAAGGCCACATGAATCACAAATAATCAAGGACATATGAAATCAGCAAAGAAATAAAGATCTATGAACTATCTGACAAAAGAATTCAGGAAACAAAAACTTTAAATTCAGTGAACTATAAGAAAACACAGAAAACTAAACAAAATTAGGAAAATAATGCATTAAAAAACTGAATTTCAACAACAAAGCAGAGCCTTTAAAACAGGAATCCCTGTGTTAAAGAATACAATGACTGAAAAAGAATTCAACAGAGAACTTCAGCATCAGACTCAGCAAAGCAAAAGAATTAGTGAACTTATAAGATATTTGAAATTATCCAGTGAGAGGAGCAAACAGAATTTTAAAAAAAGAATGAAAATGAGTGAAGAAAGCCTATAAACTATGGAATATTATTAAAGGAAATAATCTATTTATTATTTTAGTCATAAAAGAAGAAAAGGAAAATGAGGGAGAATGGGTATTTAGAGACATGATTGAAAACTCCCCAAATCTGGAAAAAGATATGGACACTCAAGTTCATAAAGCTCATTAATACCCCCAAAAGTTTCTACCTTAAAAGCAGAAACAGAAAAAAATATCTCATATTCAAAGGAGCCACACTCTCCTTGTAGGCCAGGAGAGAGTAACATAATATATTCAAAATAATATATTCAAAAAAAACAAAAATAAAAACAAAACTGACGACCAAGAATACCAGGCAAAGCTGTCCTTCAGAAATGAAGGCAAAATACTTTCCTAGACCAAAAAAAAAAAGTGGGAGTTAATTACAACTAAATTTGTTTTACAAGAAATGCTAAAAGGAGTTAAGTTGAAATGAAAAGATAATAACATAATAACAAATATAAGTATAAAACTAACTATAAAAGTAAGAATACAAAGTCATACTACATAATGACTTTTTGGCCAACTACAAATCGCATGTAAAACAGTGGTACTGTAAGATTATAATGGAACAGAAAAATTACTATTGCAAAGTAGAAGCTATAATGATATTGTAATGCAACACATTATGTGGTTGTGGTGATGCTGGAATAAACAAACCTACTATACTCACAGTCATATCAAGTATAGCATGTACAATTATGTATGGTACATAATACTTGATAATGCTACATCACTGGTTTATGTATTTACTATACTTTTACCACTATTGTAGACTGTACTATTTCCACTTATAAAAGAAGTTTGCTGTCAAACAGTATGCTGTGTTACGTTGGCAGCTGCCTTATACATACTGTGTTTACTGCATCACTTAATTGCATCATTTTATTTTGCACTTAATTATATTGTTTTTATACATTAATATGCTATTACAAGCTTGTATACTAAGAATAATAGGCTATACCATATAACCTAGGTATGTATGTAGTAAGCTACACCATCTAAGTTTGCGTAAATTCAATACAATCTATTATGTTCACCCAATGGGGCCCAACAATGAATGCATTTCTCAAAAAGTATCACCATCTTTAAGTGGTGCACAGTTGTAGTCAAATTCAGAATACTCAAATACTATAATCGAGGTACATAAATCAAGTTTAAATTTGGTATAAAGGTAAAATAAAAACATATTAAAATACAGCTACAATAATGTTACTGGATACACCATATATATAAAGTGTAAACTGTGACAAAATAACACAAAATATGGCCAGAGGAGAATTTAAATTGTAGAGTTTTTATATACAGTTGAATTTATCATCTTAAAATAGACTTACGTTTGTAAGATATTTTATTTAAACCTCATGGTAATGACAACTAAAAAACTTATAGTAGATAAAAAAGACAGAGAAAGAAATCAAAATATACCACTAATAAGCAACAAACCAAAATTAAAACAGTGTAATAGAAACTGTAAGTCATAAAACAATTTTTTACAACTACAATAAATTCTTAGTTATCAATGATTTAATTTTAATGTAAATGAAATGAACCATAACACATTCCTCATTTATGTTCCATTGCTAAAAGAAAAACATTCCACAAACATCCAGGGACAAAGTTGCCTTTAAGGGAGCTATGGAGATCACTTAAGCAAAAGGACCCAGGATAGTCTTATCCATTCACACATCTCAAAACAGGCAGACAACCTCATTTCCAGCTGTAGAAGCTGCAGTGGTCCATGAACTGGCTTCAGCTCCTTTTAGCCACAATCAGGGAACCCCTGGAGAACACTGAATTAGACCATCACATGTGGATGAGAAAGTCTTTGTGGATGTCCAGGTATTGAGAGAATAAATGCAAGTTTAGATGTACTGGAGTGGATAAGAAAAACAGCTATCTTTACCTGTATCACCCCTTTACCTAGGCAGCAAAGCTTAGGGAAAAGAGAATCCAACATCCCATGAAAGAGAGAGTCTGTGAGTGGGGGCACCCATGTTCCCCAGCTGTGCAGAATTTGACAATGGGGATAATTTCTCTCTATTAACCCCATCCTGAATACAGAGTCAAGAGTTACATGAAGGGGAGGAACATGAAGGGCAGGAACATGAAGAGGCAAGAGCAGCAGACAGGTTACTTAAAAGACACTGAAGGGATGCAGATCTTACCAAGCAAACTGAAGATTATGTAACATAGCCTGCCCAATAGGAGTGCCTCACCTATGTATCCCCTGAACTGGTCCATGGGCACTGCAATAACCCATGGGCCTCACCAACATACATCCCCTGCCCTTTGGATGGCTGCAATGAACAGGCCAAAACCACCTAGCATATCCATTCCACGCAGAAATCACTTCTACATAAGACCACTTCTGCAAGACTTGGAAAGACAACTATTTTCCCTACTTCATATAAACAAACACAGAGTCAACAAAATTAGAAGGCAGAAGAAAATATCTCAAGTGAAAGAGTAAGAAAATCCTCAGGTGAAGAAAATTAATGAAACAAAAATCAGTAGTAATCTGCCTGAAAGAGAATTCAAATAAATGGTCATAAATAAATGGTCACAAAGACCAATTCAGATACATGGTCATCAAGCACACACATACTCATATTATAGAAATGCCAGAAGGAGGAGATTCGAAAGATGGCGAAAGAGTAGAGAGCAGTGCTGATGATGTTCTCGAGTACCACAGCAGCTAGAGGACAATATAGGGAGTGCGAGACGTCTTCAGCTCCCTAAGAATTGGAGCTGACAGCATCGGGACACAGTGGAACACAGCCCAGAGGCAGCATAGACCTGCAGAAGAGCAGCCCACAGATCCAGAATACAATCAGACAGCCCAAATAAAGGACATACCAAGAACAGCAAGTGGAGAAAATCTGGGAGACTGCACCATTAAATTCCACAAATCTCCTATCACAGAAGGGGCCTCAACTAAGGCAAGGAAGCAAAGCAGGATAACCTTAGAAAATAATAATAATAATAATAAAAAGCAAGCAAGAACAGGCACCCAAAATGGGGAAAAAAAGAATCAGTCCATCACCAAAAGGAAAGGAAGAATCCCAAGAAAAACCACAAAATGAAACAGAGGCACCTGAAATATCAGATAAGGAATTCAAAAGAATGATGATAGAGAAGGTCAGTGAGCTCAGCCACATCAAAGAAAATTATAAACAACTCCAAGAGAACTACAAAGAAGTTACAAGAAAGTTACTAAGAACTACAACAGCATGAAAAAGGACATGGAAACTATCAATAAGTGCCAGGAGGAAATGAAGAGTACAATTTCTGAATTGAAGAATACAGTAGAAGGAATCAACAGTAGGCTAGAGGAAGCAGAGGACCAGATCAGTGAGTTGGAGGATAATCTAGGCAAATGCTCCAAGACAGTACAAGAGAATAAAAAAAGGCTGAACAAGACGGAAGAAGGTTTAACAGAGCTGCAGGACAACATGAAACGTAACAACATCCGTATCATAGGGATACCAGAAGGAGAAGAGAAACAAGGAATGGAAAACCTGTTCAAAAAAACATGATAGAAAATTTCCCTAACATGATGAGTGAAAACATTAATCCAAGTCAAGAGGCACAGAGGGTCCCAATGAAGATCAACCCAAACAGACCAACACCAAGGCACATTATCATTAAAATGGCTACTTTCAAAGACAAAGACAGAATCCTAAAAGTATCAAGAGAGAAACGGCAAATAACATATAAAGGAATTCCAATAAGGCTATCAAATGATTATTCAACAGAAACAATTCAAGCCAGAAGGGAATGGCAGAAAGTATTTCAAGTAACGGTAAACAAAGGCTTGAAACCAAGAATACTCTACCCAGCAAGGCTCTCATTCAAGATAGAAGGAGAAATAAGGAGCTTCCCAGACAAAAAAAGACTGAAAGAATACATCTCTACCAAACCAGCATTGCAAGAAATGCTAAAGGGTCTGCTTTAAAAATAAATAAATAAATAAATAAAATGAAGAAACAGAGGAAGCCAAAGAGGAATACAGACACAAAGGGAGAAAATGGCAACAAATAAGTATCAATCAATAATAACCTTAAACGTAAATGGATTAAATGCACCAATCAAAAGGCATAGGGTAGCCGAATGGATAAGACAATATGACCCACATATATGCTATCTTCAAGAGACCCACCTCAGAACAAAAGATCGACACAGATTGAGAGTGAAGGGATGGAAAAATATATATCAAGCAAATGGACAGGAAAAAAAAGCTGAAGTAGCAATACTGATTTCAGACAAAATAGATTTTGCAATGAAGGCCATAAAAAGGGACAAAGATGGACATTTCATAATACTTAAGGGAACAATCCATCAAGAAGAAATAACTCTGATAAACATATACGCACCCAACAAAGGAGCTCCAAAATATATAAGGAAAATCTTGGAAGACTTTAAGAAAGACATAGACAGCAACACACTAATAGTAGGGGATTTTAATATCCCACTATCAACAATGCACGGATCTTCCAAACAAAAAATCCCCAGAGATGTTGTGGCATTGAACAACACTCTAGAGGTAATGGACCTAACTGATGTATACAGAGTCTGTTATCCCAAAGAAGCAAAATACACATTCTTTTCAAACGCACATGGATCATTCTCTAAGATAGACAACACGGTATGTCACAAGACAAGTCTCCACAAATACAGGAGAATTGAAATCATACAAAGCATCTTCTCAGATCACAATGACTTAAAACTAGAAACCAATCTCAAGGGGAAAAAAAAAATTCTCTAACTCATGGAGACTGAATAACATGCTTTTCAGCAATGAAGGGGTTAACAATGAGATCAAATATGAAATCAAAAAGTTCCTGGAAACAAATGACAATGAACACACAACAGCCCAAAACCTATGGGATACAGCAAAGGCAGTTCTCAGGGGGAAATTTATAGCAATATAGGCCTTCCAAAAAATGTTACAAGAAGTTTATAAAAACAACCTAACCACAAAGCTGCAAGAACTAGAGGAGCAACAACAAACAAAGCCCAGAGCAAGTAGAAGGAAGGAAATCATCAAGATCAGAGCAGAACTAAATAACTCAGGGATTCAAACTACAATTCGAAGGATCAACAGGTCCAGGAGCTGGTTCTTTGAAAAAATAAATAAAATTGACAAGTCCTTATCCAGACTCATCAAGAAAAAGAGAGAGAGGACCCAAATCAACAGAATCAGAACTGACAGAGGAGAAATCACAACTGATACCTCAGAAATACAAAACACTGTAAGAAATTACTACAAACAACTATATGACAAAAAATATGACAACCTGGATGAAATGGACACATTTCTGGAAAGGTATAATCTACCCTAACTGAACCCAGAAGAAGCAGAAAGCCTGAATAGGCCAATAACAAATAGTAAAATTAAAGAAGTAATCCAAAATCTCCCAAAGCACAAAAGCCCTGGACCAGATGGCTACACATGGGAATTTTACCAAAAATTACAGAAAAACTAACTACTATCCTCCTCAAACAATACCGAAAAACTCAGGAAGTGGGAAGACTCCCAAACTCTTCCTATGAGGCCAATATTATTCTAATCTCAAAACCAGGGCAAGATCTAACTACGAAAGAAAGCTACAGGCCAATATCTCTGATAAACATAGATGCTGAAATTCTCAACAAAACATTGGCCAATCGGATTCAGCAGTATATTACAAAGATCATACACCATGATCAAATGGGTTACATCCCAGGAATGCAAAGATGGTACAACATTCGCAAATCAATAAATGTAATACACCACATCAACAAATTGAAAGATAAAAACCATATGATCATATCAATAGATGCTGAAAAAGCATTTGATAAAGTACAGCAACCATTTATGATAAAAACCCTCAGCAAAATGCAAATAGAGGGAGCATACCTCAACATCATGAAGGCCGTCTATGAGAAACCTGAAGCCAACATCATACTTAATGGACAAAAACTGAAAGTTTTCCCCCTAAGATCAGGTATGAGACAAGGCTGCCCACTTTCTCCACTTCTATTCAACATTGTCTTGGAACTTCTAGCTATAGCCATCAGAGAAGAAAAAGGAACCAAAGGTATCCAAATTGGAAAGGAGGAAGTCAAACTGTCATTATTTGCAGATAATATGGTAATGTACATACAAAACCCGATGGGCTCCACCAAAAAGTTACTCAACCTAGTAAGCAAATTTAGCACAATAGCTGGGTATAAAGTCAATATCCAGAAATCAAAAGCATTTTTGTATACCAATAATGAAACAACAGAAAAAGAAGCGAACAAACAAATCCCATTTACCATAGCAACAAAAAAAATAAAGTACCTAGGAATCAACTTAACTAAGGAGGTCAAAGACCTGTACTCAGAAAACTACAGAAATGAAGAAAGAATTGAAGGAAGCTACAAATAAATCAAAGCATATACCATGTTCATGGATGGGAAGAATTAACATCATTTAAATGTCCATACTACCCAAAGCAATCTACAGATTCAATGCAATCCCAATTAA
>PVIW01012623.1:0-31150 GCA_004026585.1 Noctilio leporinus
TTTAAAAAAAAAAAAAAAAAAAAAAAAAGAAAGATTTTATTTCATTATTTTTTAGAAAGAGAGGAGGGGAGAGAGGCAGAGAGGGAGAGAAACATCAATGTATGGTTGCGTTTCACCTGCCTCCAGCCACGGACCTGACTGGAGACCTGTTTTGCAACCTGGTTATGTGCCCTGGCTGGGGAATCGAACCTGCGACCTTTGGGTTCGCAGGCCGGCGCCTTAACCACTGTGCTACCAGCCAGGGCCCATTCCATTTCTTGAGGGGACTCTTTATGATATCTATGAGATGTCAGGAAAGTCAGTCCCTGAGAGGTTGGACATTTTCTCTCTGGGTGCTCTGTTACATTTGTGTAAACAGTGGTACCTGTGGTCACACAAGGCCTCTGCCTATGGTCCCCCAGGTACAAAGTACCAAGACAAAAAAAGAAGTCTAAATCAATCGTTGTACTTGTTCTTTGTGACCAGAGCATATAAGCCTATTGATTTTAATCAACACAAAACAGAAATTAATGAACTTGTTTTCAAACAGAACAGGATTTCAAAGTAATATAACATGCTTCCTAGCTGATCTTAAATGTAGCTAATTCCCCAAGGAAAAATTTAGCACATTCACCTTGCAGTCCCTAGTTCCCAGAATGGTTTCTTCAACGTAATTTTAAAGACTCAGAAGAGGAGTGTTTGGAACCCAGATCTCTCATTTATTAGTCACAGGGTCATGAAATGGACAAGCTGTTTAATTTCTCTGAGCCTTCCCTGTTAATTCTGCGTAACTCTCGCCTTCAACTTGACTGTTTCACTCAATAAATATAAATTATGTGCTTACTATATGCCAGGCACTTGGTATAAAATGCTGAACAAGACTTTAAAGAACCCTTTCTTTAAGGAACTCCCAACTGTCAACTAAACAGGCAAATTCAATACAACCTGATAAATAGTACTATGAGAGGATTAATAATAGGAGGTTACTTTATGCAGAGTTGAGGGACAGGGGAAGTTTCAAATGGCTCTTTTAGAACAGATGATGTCTCAGCTCCTAATGGGACAGTAGGGATTAATCAGTCTCCAGTGAGCGAGTGGCACTGACAAGGGTGAGAAAGGGTACCCAAGACAGAGACACCCAAATGTAAAAAGACTCAAAGTCATAGAAAATCAATTTGGGAATGAGTACAATAAAGAAGCGGAAAGAATTTGGGGGAAGGAATAAAAAGATGAGGCTCCAGTAAGCAAAAAGCACCTCATAAACCATGCAAAGAAATTCGGACTTCACCCTGTAGCAGAATAATGTGATCAAAATGGTTCTTCAGAATTTCTTTGGTTGCAATGTGAAGGACACGTTGTAAAGTTTAGATAGAGGCATGAAGACAAATAAGGACTCCTACAATAACTTACAACGTAAGAGTTCTTCGTAGCTGGCCTCAGGGACAGTTACCATATTCTAATTTTTTTTTCCCCAGAAAGTTAAAAAAAGAAGTTTTTCTTGAATTTATTGGGGTGATATTGGTTAATAAAATTATATAGATTTCAGGTATATGATTTATAATACATCACCTGTGTGTTCACCACCCCAAGTCAAGTCTCTTTCCATCACCATTTGTCCCCTCTTTACCCTTTTCTACGCCCCCCACCCTCCTTACCCTCTAGTAATCACCATACTCTTGTTTGTGTCTATGAGGTTGGTTTTGGGGTTTTTTTTTTTTCTGAATTCATTCATCCTTTTCACCTATCCCCTAATACCCCTCCCCTGACAGCTGCCAATCTGTTCTCTGTATAAGTCTGTTTCTATTGTATTTGTTAGTATATTTTGTTCATTAGAGTCCATATATAATTGAAAACATAACTAAACAGTTATGTTTCTGAGTCTTTTGCTCCACAGCTATTCTATCAAAAATAAGTCAGAAAAGCATTCTGGGATTAGTAGATGTGATATCCTCATTTGTATTACAAGAATACAAAAAGGAAAATGAACTCCAAAGTATTAAACTATTTGAAAGATCATCTCTTCAAGAAGTAAATTACTCACAGTGCCTTCAATCTCGGAATAGAGTCCTGACCAGAAGCTGAAGGTACTTTTATCCAGCTGATACAGTCGAGATTTCTCAAAAGTTTCTGAATCCATGATCTGTCCTAACTCCGGTGGTACATGAGTTGTTGTTTTATATATTCGCCTCTGAAATATTTTGAAGAACACTCTTTAATGAAATAGTCAAACCAACTCATTATCGATTACAATAGTCACTAATGATCAAACACTGACTGGTTTATAGCATTAACTAGTTTCTTAAACCTGTTGAATTTGCTTTACAAATACACAAAAACCACATTTGCTCAAGCACACTGTCTACTAAAATAATTGATGCAGGAAAGTAATGGAAGAATCTCAGGCTAGCTGACCTAGGTAAGATTAAAATCAGGGTTGCATTTCAGTTTGCATCTGTAAACCAAAATTGTAGCATCACAAAGGGTATCACTCATTTCAGATATAACATACATCCTATAATACAGAAAACAAATTCATGGGTGAAAGAAGTAAGTAAATATGCTAACCATGAGTATTACAGGTATTGTGGCTGGTAATTATATTTGGTCCTAGAAGCCAAATTAAGGGAAGTTTGAGGAATAACACATAGAAACATATCAGATCTTTAAGACAAACTTTCTCATTATACAAAATTTGAAAAGGTAATTTCAGCCCATGGGACATAGTACAGGGAACTGATGCCAAACAATGTAATGGAGAGCATCTTCTAAAATGGTATTATGACAAATGGCTTTTCTACTATTGTGCATCTTACCAAACTTCTTACTAAAAGGCAGTTATATGAAAGTATAACTAGTAAAGATGACACTAGTTACTGTAACTAGGTTTATTATTAAAGTAAGACAGTGAGGCACAATAACGAGGTTGCAAGCCAGGTCTCCAGCCAGGTCCATAGCTGGAGGCAGGTGAAAGGCAACCATACATTGATGTCTCTCTCCCTCTCTGCCTCTTAAAAAAAATAAAAATAAAAAAAAATAAAGACAGTGATACGTACAACACCCCATCTGTGTGGTTACTTTATGCAAAGAATCTTCTCTAGGCTTACAAAATTCTGTATTACTGAAGTTTTCCAAAGAGCTTTAGATCAGAGAAAATTAGGTGAGAGAAACTAATGCTTTTCATCTTAATACCTCTTTGAATATCTGGGATTAAAAGAAGAGATCAAGATATAATCCAAATATTGACAGATACATTAAAATTAAAAATTGCAACTTAAAGATTCATGCAGAATGTAAAATGAGAAGAAATTTCCAGAGGGGAAAAGACTGTAATGCTCAAGAGAAAGTCTTGCAGTATTTAAAAAAGGAAAGGTTTTCATAACCATCATGGCTGACATAATGCAGCAACAACACAGAAGAATGTAGGTAAAGCAAACCAACTGAAACTCTATCTCATGTAAAAGTTCAGACCTCTGGCTGGTGTGGCTCAGTGGATTCAGTGCTCGTCTGCCAAACGAAGTATTCCCTGTTGGATTCCCATTCAGGTCAGATGCCTGGGATGGGGGCCAGGTCCCAAGTTAGGGGCCCCTGAGAGGAAACCACACATTGATGCTTTTCTCCCTCTCTTTCTCCCTTCCCTTCTTTCTAAAAATAAATACATAAAATCTTTTTTTTTTTTAATGTTATCTCTAATCCATAAAGCTGCTAATTAAGATCACCTCCAGGAAATTCCAAGTACTTTTCACCTTCTACTCTACTAATTGTTTAAACAAAAATAATATAGGCCCTGGCTGGTGGCACAGTGAATTGGCACCAGCCTGCAAACTCGCTGGTTCGATTCCCAGCCAGGGCACATAACCAGGTTGCAAGCCAGGTCTCCAGCCAGGTCCTTAGCTGGAGGCAGGTGAAAGGCAACCATACATTGATGTCCCTCTCCCTCTCTGCCTCTCTCCTTTCCCCTCTCTAAAAATAATAAAATAAAATAAAAATAATGACTCTTTTGAGAAAAACAAGCAAAGGGTCTCTCGGCAAAAACAACATTCTCTCCCTCTCTCTTTTTTTAAAGGGAGGAGAGTTCAGGTTCTTTAAAGGTTCAAGAAATCTGCTTTCAGAAAATGGTTTTCCTGATTCTAGGGTTGAACATAATTATACAAATGTCTTGAAGAAGTTGTGATTCTAAAACGGAAGTATCGCCCTTTTGAAAGTTTATGGGTCCCTGCCAAAGATAAAATAGAGAAGTCTGGGATCTTAAGGACGCTGTGGGGCAAGCACAACAGTTAGCGCCTGACAAGGCGAAAGCCTGCTTCCTTTTTCACCAGGCCCTCGCGTCCAACGATCACGTTGCGGAAAACATCCCTGCGGCACCAGATCCTCTCAAGGCCAATCCCACCATCGGGCCAAGTTAGGGGGCTCAGTAGGGACCCACAGGGTCGAGGCTGGGTCCTGGGGCAGCAGCATTCAGGAACTTGGGGGTCGAGATCGTGACTGGCCTGGAGCCAGTGCCGGAGTTGGATGGGCCCTGTCTAGGCTCACCTGGCGCTGTGCTAGGAAGGTCTCCCAGAGATACATGGTCCAGGAGAAGAGGAGCACGGCCCCAAAGATACGCTTCTCGGTCGGGATCTCCCACATCGGGTCCAGCGATGCCCACATCCCCATGGCCACCTGGTACCGCCTGCTCCTGAAGCGTGCACCGGCGCCACACCACCACAGCTCGCTCAGAGCGTCCCGGCAGTGTCACAGCTATATCCGTCCCTTCCGAGAGCCCCGGCCCCGACGCCCGCCCCATCCCGCCCGCGGCGCGCAGCCCGCAGTGTTACACAAACACTCTTCCCCAGGCCGGAGCCGCTTCGGGCCGCCTAGTGTCGGCCGGAAGAGGGCCATTCCCTCCTTCCTCATTTCCGGCCCGAGGAGAGCGGAATCCCAGAGGCCACGTCTGTTCCCCGCCAAGCCCGGCCCCGCCTCGAACGGGTCCAGCGGAGCTGCGTTACACCCACATTCTGTCCCTTCCCAGGCTCGCCGAGTTCCTGTCCCCGTTCCGGCTTCCCTCCCGAGCCCGGCAGCGCGACGCAGCTCTGCTTTCTAGGTTCCAGGGCCGCAGTTGCATCTCTTGGCTTCGGGGCTTGCCTGGCTGGGCTGGGGCCTGAGCTGCATCTTCCTCCGCCAGGGTGGTGGGTTTGGGCGAGACCAAACGCGCAGACGGCTGCTGCTACTCGCACTGCAACTTCCTCTGTGCTAAGCAGAGGGGAAGAACGAGAGGAGCCGACGTCCCAGACTCTAGGGACCATTTCTCTAACTAATGCTATTCGGATTGTGGTATGTTCATCCTGGGATTCCTAAAGACTAAGGTGTAGTTAACAGCGAGACTAGGCCTTGTAATTGCCGTCTTTTGGCCTCTTTCGGATTGTTCTGAATTCAGGCATGTTAGAGAACGGACGGTAGGGATGAGGTTTTCATTCTAGATCTCAACTCTTCCCACCCCAAGTGAGTCAAAGGAGGCATTTTGCCTGAGTGCCATAGATCAAAGCAAGGATAACGTAGGTTAGAAACACCTGAACTGAAGAGGCCTTTACTTGATCTAAGGACAGACTCCTGTCAACGCACAATGCCATCCCTATCTTGGCATTCAGAGGTGAACCGTAGTCATAGGGACCACTGTTAGCACATTTGTTTGACTTGAAAAACGAATTTTTTTCTTATCGAAAATAAGTCTGAACTGGTTAATTGGATTGGCAAAGAGTGGCATTGCTAATTTGCACAATTACTTACAATGAATTGCGCTAAATCTGCAGCTGCAACTAAAATGCATTTAAATTACAGTGAAATTGTAGTGCTAAAGATGTGTGGAAATGCACAGTATCTTGAATTTCCTCTTTCTAGAAATGCTTCAAAATGAGAGTAATCGTGTAATTAAAGTCAGTTGAGAAAGTGATGGACTCTAATGACAGGATAAATTATTTTGCATGTTGTATTGTTTTCAGTTCTTTGCTTTCAACAGAATAAGTGGTGGACCTAATTGAACTGTTATCTAATGAAATATTATTTGAAGCCTTGGCTGGTGGCTCAGTGGGTTGAGCACTGGTCTGCGAACCCAAAGGTCGTTGGTTTGATTCCCAGCCAGGGCACATAACCAGGTTGCAAGCCAGGACTCCAGCCAGGTCTGTAGCTGGAGACAGGTGAAAGGCAATCACACATTGGTGTCTCTCTCCCTCTCTCTGCCTCTCTCCTTTCCCCTCTCTCTAAAAATAATGAATAAAATCTTTTTTTTAAAAAGTATTATTTGATGTTTGGTAATAACTCAGAAAGAAAACAAAACTAGCATTCCCAGCTATTTATGTAATATTTCCCACCACTGTATCTACACAAACAAAAAAATCTTATCAGTAAGAAACAGTCATTCAGACACGTGAATTAATTGGTGGGGAAGCCCTACCCATCTTACTGAGAGATGTATTTCCAGGAGATTTTTACATTTTAGGTTTGTGTATTAAAATTTGTGATGATATCATTTTGTGCAGTTTTAATCATTAATTGTAGTGATCATTATAATGATTAGTCAATTCAAATAATTTTCTTGTACAGACCCATACAATTACAGGAACATTAAAAAAATTATTTTGGCCCTGGCTGGTGGCACAGTGGATAAGGTGCCAGCCTGCGAACCCAAAGGTCACTGGTCTTATTCCCCAGCCAGGGCACATAACCAGGTTGCAAGCCAGGTCCTTAGCTGGAGGCAGGTGAAAAGCAACCACATATTAATGTCTCTCTCCCTCTCTCCTTTCTCCTCTCTCTAAAAAATATAAATAAAATCTTTTGAAAAACCAAAACATTGACTTTAAAAGATTGCACGGTACTTTAGCAGGAGTTAAAACTTCTCACCTACCTTGTCAGATAATGCACAGTTGGTAACTCCCATCTGTGCTGTTTGCCATGTCAAGAATTACAAGCTGATTTGAGGATGAGGTTACCGTGTCTTTCCCTGAAGCAAATATCCATTGTAGCTCTGGAAATAGCCAGTTCTTCAGCCATCCTGAAACTCTCCAGGCAAGCCACCCTCTTTTTTTGTATGGCTCGGTGACGAGTCCAGCAGAGGGATTACCTTCCTGCTGGATACAGTGGGGCCATGTCCCCTTTATAGAATAACTCAATGTCACTTCTGCAAAGCCTTTCCTAGGCCCTCCCTGTATTCACCGACCCACCGACCTGTTTTAGCACTGAGTACACTGTACAATGAAGTCTGATTTTCCACAAGGGTTGCATTTTAACACCAATGCACTGGACAAAAATGATTAAGTTACCCTTGGAAGTCCCTTACAAAGATGCCACTTGGGAAACTGCCATCTTGTCTCCTGTTGAATAGCCAGTTTTTTGCCCAACATAGCAATAAATCAGTTCATTTGCACACTAAGTGAAATATTTCATGTAAATGCCAGTGTTTCAATGAGTGTAATCACATTGTGGCAAAAGTGCACAACTATAAGGCTTGTGGAACAGGTGACTCACTGAGAGGACCTTTACTATTAGACTATCTTTCTTGTCAGGGTACACTCAATTGGGTGTAATAACAGGTAGGTGTCTCCCCTCTTTCTTCCCTCCCTGCCAAGCTTACTTCACATGCAAATTCCCCTAAATTCAGAATATTATCACCCTGCGGTATTGTAATTTCTCATTTTGAAATGACCTGTTCAACCAGCCAAACAGTGCATCTGAAGCACTCAGGACAGCTTCCCAAGAATGATCACATTACTTAGCACAGAGGAAGTTTCAGTAAAAGTTGAATAAAGTTCAACACTCCTTTAGTCCACTCCCATCTTCACCCACTTGAGTAATCAACGCAGTGAGACCCCTGGGTCAAATATTTACCAAAGACCAGCACAAGGGTCAGCCTACCTTCAAAGGACAGTCCACAGCGTTGCCCTTCAACAACACTTTCTTGCCGTTTTTTTTCCCCTTCTGCCACCATCCACTGTTTTTATGATTTAATTTATTTTCAGAGAGAAGGAGTAGGAGAGAAACGTTGGTTGCCTCTCCCACACTCCCAACCAGGGAGGGAGCCAGCCCACAACCTTGGCATGTGCTCTGACTGGGAATCAAACTGACTATCCTTCAGTTCACAGGCCAGCACTCAATCCACTGAGCCACACCAGCCAGGACTCTTGCTGTTTTTATTATATCCAGTCCAACCTCTTCAGCATGGAGGTCAAGGCCATACCCCTCACCACTCTCCCTTCTTTTCCCAGTTCCACGGACCCCAGTTTGGTGAACCTTTCTTATATGACTGCTTACGGTCTCCAGCCTGTGGAGCAGGTACCACAATCTCAGAGGCATTTTTAACCACCACCCAAAATTACCCCACCACACACACAAGTAGAAGCTGGGCTCTAATGAATAGAGCCAGTCCTTGCAGAGTGATTTCAATATCGGTGTCTATCTTTATTGATACACTACTGCACACATAAGGGAAACAGCACTTTCCTGGAAAAGACGAGTCCATCACATTTCAGATGTGGAAGTAAACCCTGATGTGGGCAAGGGACTCTGGCAGTCGGAGCAGCTGCAGTAGTGCTCAGAGGAGCAATCCCTCTTTGTGGCAGGCTTTTGGGAAATGATCATCCCCTCCAGGTTCTTCACTTTGTTTTCCACCGTCTGAAGTTGTTTCAGAATTTTCTCTTGCAGACCCAAGGACAGGAAGAAATTATTGTCTTGACCTGGGAGACTCTTCCCTTCTGAGTTGACCAGCAAAGCCTGAAAAAAATCTGAGCCCTTCTTGTAAAGTTGGTAGAGTGTGATTACAAACAACAACATTTTCTAAAATAAACAACAGAAGTTGAATGTTACTTGTTTATTCATGTGAAATGCCAATTTGCTATAGAGGAAGAACAAAACAAAAACTGAATGGTCACAATAATCCTTCATTCCTTTGCCCTATTTCATCTTTTGATCTTTACCACAAAATGGAGTGGTGGGCAGGCCAGCAATTATTATTTGCATTTACTTAATAAAGATTATAATAGATACCCTTTGCTGAAAGTTGGCCACATGCAGGGCTCTTTGCTAGGAATTTCCTTGCCTATGCATGACCTATTTATGTAGGAAAAAACAACTGACTAGCTGTTTAGTTACCTTCCGGTTTGGACCCTGTCATTGTCCAAGGTCATATACTTGGAAATGGTAGAGCCAGTACTGGAATCTAGGAATTCTGACTTTGAGACACAGTGGTCTGAAAAACTTGATTTCCTGGTCATGGCAAAAACAAAAAACAAAACAAAAATACCTTTTAAAAAATGTACCAGGACAGATTCCTGCCAAAATAAGAAAAAGAAATGTATATATTTTTTTCCTTATAATACTAGCACTGCTTATTGAGTACTTACATGCTAAGCTTTATACATAGTTTCTTTAATCTTTACAACAACCCCAAGGGAGGCACTGTTAGCAAACTCATCCTAGAGATAAGGAAATGGGTTTAGAGGTTAAGTTGTTGTTCTTGGCCACCCGAGTGATGGAACCAAGATTTAAGCCCAGCCAGTTGACTTCAGAGCTCTTACTACATACCACTCTCTTATATTACTGCTTTTTTCTTGGCTGTGAATTCATCTTTCTGATTAAGCTAAACATTAAGCATAAACAGCAGAACCCAGAATTATAGGTAAGAGTTTGGGTTTTTGTCTAATATTTTTCTATTAGCCAATTAAAATGTGTGTATGTGAAATATATATATACACACATATCTATCCATGCTGGGGATTTAGAGCAATTAGATTATGTTAAATGGGATTTTGGAAAATAACTGAATTTTCAGTCCCAAAAGTTGGGTTCAAGTCTCAGCTATTCCTCTGTCAATGTGGGTGGGTGGTAACCAAGCTTCCTCACCTATAAAATGGAAATGATAATCCCTGTCCTGCCTACCATGCAGAGTTTTGAAAAATTAAGAGCATGCGTGTGGCCATGGTTCATCAACAGTAGTGACATGGAAATAAATGAATACTATAAAATGATCTGGTAATAACGTCTCTTAGCATTTTCCAAGTAAACCACTCTTTTAAGAAAGTCTTTTAAAAAACCCTACCTCCTTTAATTTTCACTGAACCTCAGTTCACCTCAGTTTTTTCTGTCACATGAAAATAACTTCTATCCACTTCATGGAATTGTTGGGATTCGCAAAGCATTTTGATTATATAATAAGTATGGCTATTCTTATCAGTGATTAAACACAAGTATGTGAAATCCAAAATATTTCACTTAATTCCAGCCAATTATTCTATTATAAAAAAAGAGCCCATATATATTTATGGAACCTTATCTTGTTAAAATAAGGAAATAATGAAAACACCATGGTGACTAAATGACTATACATGCCTCACTAGTTACAGAGCAATGGACAGTAAGAACCCAAGATCTCAGTTATACTCCTGCTGTCTATTCTATGAAAGTTACCCCTAATGGTGTCTGTCCCACAGTAGACACTCAAAGATGAATCAGTGACTGAATAGATTTAGGCATAATGCTGCCTTCTCAGCTTGTAGACTTGCCTGATCTCTTTTATTATAACACAGCCAAAGACCATTACAAAAAAGGTGTTTTTTTTCCTTAATGCTCAAAACCTAATTGGGGAGGTGGGGGGAGTTTTAAAGGATAATTTAATTTCAACCAACTTATGAGATAAGGGTTCACCCTTGCTCCTCATCTGCATGGCTTTAAAACTGGGTGGCAGCAATATGGGACAGAACTAATCAAGTTCTGATGTATAACTACTTAAATTTCTCTGTAACAAAAAGAGTATAACCTGAATTGATCGAACACTTCGTTTCCATAAGGCATACAGTCCTGCTACCATCAAAATAAAAAAGGAAGTCCTTAGGATAACCTGCACAGCTGGCGCAAGATAATCTATTAGCCCCAAATTTGTTTGCTGAGGCCCACTAGCCTCTTTCAGAAAAGTTGCTTGTAGCCAATTCCATATTGAGCTCAGAGAGGCATAATCTATGATGTCCCAGACAGAAGATGAAGGTGGAGGAGTTGACATTTTAATAAGGTAGCAGCTCCAGGAGCTGCATGGCCAGAGGCTTCAGGACCCTAGATAGGAGTTTGGGAAAGTGACCTCGGGGCCCAGGTGTTCTAGAGCCACTGTGAGGTGTGCTTTGTGATGTCACTGTTCCAAAGATCAGCTTGCTTCCCACTCACTTAGTGAACCTCACTCAAAACCAATCAGGTACTGGCCTAAGTTTTCAGTTCAGTCACATTGCTTTCTGATTTTTGGCAATTCCTAGCTCTAGCACAGCACTGTCCAATAGAACTTTGTGCAAAGATGGAAATATATGCTCTGTCCAACATGGTAGCCACCAGTCCCTTTAAGTGTGTATACTGTGGCAGAGGGACTGAATTTTACATTTAATTGTAATTAAATAGCCACACATGACTAGTTACTGGACTTGGAGTGTGTAGATCGTTTCCAATAATCCATGGAATGAACAGCAGCATTTTCATTGTGACAAGAGAGAAAACTGTGGCTCTGTGGAGATTTGAGAAGACAGGATTTAGAGGACTTTACTAGAGTGAAAAGTTTACTTGGTAAATGTGGGGAAAGGTCCACATTTTGGACCATTTTGTAGCATTCCATTTTTTCATGTTACTATTGTTTATAGACTGTGGTCTTTGGGAAGGCTTTTAACACCAGATCCTCATTTTGCTCACCTTTATACAGTGAGGCATTCCACCTCCTTAACAATTTGTTAGAAACAATGGTGTAATGCTCTAAATGCAGTATAAACAGTAGCATGTTGCACTATATCTGACATATTATCAAATCACTTATTTACTGATTAGAACCTATCTTCTCAGCAAGGTGATACGAAAATGTAAAACGTATGATCTATTTCAAAAAAAGCTTACATGGAAAAAAGGTAGTTTGCACACAAGATTCCAAAAGAGGGTTTGCACCAAGAGGGGGGTGGGGTGGGAGTGGTACAGTAAGGAAAGTGACAGGGTCAGTTTTAACAAGTAATTTTTAGAAAATAGTTTGATGCTACCCCAAATTGTTCATTCTGTTGGACTGAAAGGACAGGAAGAAGGCCACCTGGTGAGGACGGCATAACTGTTTTGTTCTTACAGGAAAGTTACTTGAGGAGTCAGAGACACATCCAGCAAATGGAGTCTGGAAGGCTGTTGGAAATGTAGGGTACTTGTATCAGGGAGAAATGATTTAGGAGGGACTCCTATAGGTGTTAAGCCCCTAGTCTGCTAAGTGACTAACAAGCAGTCAGAATCTGGAATCTCTAGTAAGCACTAAAAGTTACTTGGGTAGGACTTGGGATTTGACTCTAACAGGTTAAATGTAGGTCAGAAACCATTCAAGAATGGTAACCAGACACATTTTGAAGATAGGGTTGTGACTGCTGAATATTCCTAAGACTCCCCACACTCGATTATACCCCTGTAACAATGCATCAATGCTTATACTTTCCTTTTAATGCAGTTAATTAACTACAGTGATTTGTGCAACTTTCAGATTAATACCAGCCTTCCTTGTCTATTATAAACTCAAGAGAAAACAGGGACCATGTCCATTTTTATTGAGTACCGTATCCCTAGTGCCGGAGCACAGTCCGCATTAAACTACTTTTAAGTAGATGGCAAGTCCCTTAGAAGAATCAGAGCCTAAACTGTTCATTCACCAAGCACCTATTACCATTACTTGTGTTATTAGTTTGTATAGAAGTTTTACGCAGTAGCTGTTATGAGGATAGGCCTTTGAGAGTACTATAGATCTGGGTTCAAATTTTGCCTCTATTATTCACTAACCTTGTTACCTTGGGCAAGGTACTTAATCTGGGGCTCAATTCTTCATTTGTAAAGTGGGAGTTACGTCTTACCTTGTAAAGCAGTAGTATTTGATAATTTGTGTTATAGTACCATGCTATGCATATAATGGCAACTATTGATATTATTGTAGTGACATTTATGACCAAATAAAAGGTATTAATCTCAATAAGGGGCCCCAAAGAGAATCTGGGCCAAAACACCTATTTGATTCCCCACATAGACACTTGAAACCTCCAATGACCAAGAACTTATCACTATGGAAGACAGCTCAGCCCACCTTTAGGTAGCATCATCCATCCACCTAGCCAGCAAGCCAGCCCATCACCCAGTTATGTCCATTTAGTAGCCTGCAACATGATGCCTTATTAGGATTTCTTGACTTACACATGGCAACTTGTAACAAATGCAACATGTATTTTTAAGACTTCAATAGATTGACTTTCAAACAAAATTTAAATCTAGAGCATGGTTCCAAGACATTAAAGTACCTGATTCTTGCTTACCTGTCCAACTCTCCTTTCCCTTTTCTATTTTTTCTTTCAACTAGACTTGCCAATGTCATTACCAAGCTGTTGTACCCCAGAACCTTTGCATATAACTTTAATACCCTCTCTGGCTAACCTCTATTGATGCTTTGAATTTCATTTAAATCCCTTCCTCAAGGACGCTTTTCCTGCCTCTATTTGGTTCCCATTAGAGCTTCTTTTGCACTATTTTTAGTATTTCACTTAATGTCCATCTTCCTTACTAGATTGTCATCTCCAAGAAGCAGAAAATTTACCGTGTCATAGTCAATACTCTTACCCCCAGGAGTTAGCGATGGTACGTGCTTTGTTAACATGGGTATAGCTTTTGTCCCTCCTGTCTTGTTTTTTCCAGGCTAAACATACCAAATACATGTTAAATCTGACTATCCTGCTTACCTTTCTTAAAAGTGGTTCAAATCTCCAAATGCAGTCTGTCACAATCTATTCCTGCAGCTGCCAACTCAGCAAGTCAAAATGGAGTGGGCCACTCTTTCTAGACTCAGCTTTACCTAATAGGAGGCTCTGCCCTTGTCTGTAGTACAAACCCAGGAGGCATGGTTTTCTGTGGGGATGGGAGGTGGGAAGGAGGGGATTGAGCAATTTTGCTGACTTTCAGAAGATTCTTTAAGAGAAGTTGAACTGTAATACAACAAATTAATTTTTAAAAGCACATTGGAAAATAAAGTTGACCTTGGGGGTGGGTAGGGCAGGGGAAAAGACAGGGAAAAATTGGGAATATTCTGAGCAAAATAAATATAGAAACAGAGTTGAACATTCTAGTTATGGAGTCATACCTTCTATTCAATACTGGATCTGCATGACCTGGCTTTTACTGACACTTCACACTTTTATTTCCCCACTGTTCTTTCACAAACAATACTCATTTAATTACAGAACTGTGGTATTTTTTGTACTCTAAATGCCACCTGCAACTGTCCATCTTTCTTCCTGCACTTTAAGTTCCCCTCCCTGACGCTCTTCCAGTCAGATTTTGGAAAGGTGGCTCCACCTCCTCCTAGTTTTGTTCAGCCAGGCAAGATACTTCATCTCTAAAGCTTCTGTCCACTCAGGGTAACAGAACCAACTTCTTGGAGTTATAACAAATCGACAAGATAATTTTTTGTCAAGTGATTTAAAGTGTAATTATCCTGAATTCTTACAAAACATTCCACTTTGTATTCTAGGCCATTGCTTCTAGAAGTTTTCTGTGCCTATAAATCATCTAAGGACCTAATTAAAATGCAGATTTTGGGTCCTGGTTGGTGACTCAGTGGCTAGGTCACTGCTTTGACTCCCAGTCAGGGCACCTAACCAGGTTGCAAGCCAGGTCTCCAGCCAGGTCCATAGCTGGAGGCAGGTGAAAGGCAACCATACGTTGATGTGTCTTCCCCTTTCTTCCTTCCTCCCTTCTCTTTCTAAAAAATGAGTAGATTCTTTAAAAAAGAAAAAAAATGCAGACATTGGTACAGAAGCTCTGGACATCCTACATGTCTAACAAGCTCCTCGGTGATGTCAGTGCTGCTGGCCTACTGCTCCTCTTTGATTAACAATGTTTAAGTTACTCCAGTCCTCATATTCAAGTTCCACGATAGCAGATGACTTAACATACTTTGGTAATTTTATATCCTAAAGCATCTGGAACTATCTTTAAATATGGGTGTATACCATACACTGATGTTGCTCTCCTCTGCCTCTACCCTTT
Source organism: Noctilio leporinus (assembly GCA_004026585.1). Lineage (NCBI taxonomy): Eukaryota > Metazoa > Chordata > Mammalia > Chiroptera > Noctilionidae > Noctilio > Noctilio leporinus. The sequence goes on from PVIW01012623.1 coordinate 15,025, forward strand.
CCCCTCTAAAAAAAAATAAAAATCTTAAAAAAAAAAAAAAAAAGTGCATAGTTACCTGTTTATTTGGTAATGACTACCTCTGTCCTCCAGTGACTATGTCCTTAGCAGTGCAACTCTGAAGAAGGCAACCTGGGACTGAGAGGATAGGTTGGGGATGGAATCCCTAGAAAGGCTTATCACAAACTTTTCTTCTCCATTATTTTCTACCCTCTCTCTTTTACACATGTGCTCATGAACATGGGGCGACAGTGAAGCAAGTGAATTGTGGGTAAAAATGAATGAAATCAAGAAAAGTGCCTGACACTATCTCTACCCATCACTTTAGGAGACATTTTTGTATTGAAAAAGGCTTTAAAACAAAGTATTTTCAAGTCTGGTACGAAGCCCAGAGAAATAAAGAAAAATAACAGTACCTAAAAGCTACAAATACAACACTTTGACTTTCTGAATTAGCACATTGTAATACATGCTGCTTCTAACAAAAACACAGTCTTCAATAAAGATCAAATAGGCCTGCTGGATGTGTCTCAACGGGCTGCAAACCAAAGGGATCACTGGTTCAATTCCCAGTCAGGTCACATGTCTGGGTAGCGTGCCAGGTCCCCAGTTGGGAGTACATGACAGGCAACCAACCACACACTGATGTTTCTCTCCTTTTCTCCCTCTCTTCCTTCCCCTTCCTCTGAAAATAAATAAAATCTTAAAAAAACAACAACAGTCTTTAAAAAAGATTGAATGAAGCATGTTGCTCCAACTGGAATAGAAAATTATGTAAGGGTCAAACATTTGCTCCTAAGTACCTGAAGCAAACTCAGTTGGCTTTTGAAAACTAGTTTGGTTCCACTCCAAGTGGACCCACTCACTCCTTCAGAGGAGAGGAATTAGGTATGGTTGAATAGGTCACTCTTAAGCAAATTAGCAGCTTTCTCTTCCATAATGGATTTTCTTAATGAAGCCACCAGTTTTCTCATGCCCAGATCACTGGAAGAGACCTTTTAAGACTATCACCCATATCTCCTCACTTTGTAAGTGAGGTAACTGAAGCCCACAGGAGAAATTTGCTCAAGATCCCAGAGTCAGCAGTGACATTAACCTCCAAGTCATTCCATTGTTCCTGCCACTTCTTTCAACAGATTTTATTACATAATCCTGTTACCTACCGTGACTTGAGCAAAGCAACAACTTGGGTAGAGGGGGTGCTTTAGACTTAAGGTGAGAAGGTGGCAGAAACTCCCCAAAAGCTGACAAAACAAGGCTTAAAGGTTAGAGAAAAGATCTTAAAATCCTAACCACAGGCATAATAATAGGGATGTCAGAAATATTTGAGTCATTTCATTGCCAGCTAACGAAAGTGGTTGAAAACTTCATGAAGAACAGAGAACAGCTTTATTCCATTTATAAGAATATACTGCTTCCCTTGTCCCTAGCCGTGGATGTCCCACAGTTCACTGAAACTCAACACAACCCAACACCAAACTCATCTTGGTTTTCCATCCTCGTCCCCAAATCCTGTTTCTTCTTAATTCGCACCTCAATTGGGTACCTCACTTCATGTTTTCCTCAATTTCATTTACCCTTCCTTTTGCTTTAAATGTCAGGACAGACTCTGACCAAGTTTGTCTCAGTTACTCTAGCAGTTTTATTACCTGTTCCATTCCAGCCCCTCAAATCACACATTTGAAGTGATCTATACTGTTTAAAATGCTTAAAGGCTCTCCGTTGCCTATGGCCTGAAGTCCAAAATCATTATGTGTTCATGGTTTGGCTCTGTCTAGCTCTCAATAACCTCCCTCACCCCAGTGCTCCCTGCTCCCCCTTTACTGCCTGCTTGCCAAATTATTTGTAGTTCCCTGCACACGTGACTTCACATCTCTGAATTTGCTATGCCCTTCATGTTCTGCTTGGCATTCCCTCTCCCCTCTACCTAGACATCCTCTTGTGGGAGCTATTTTAACTCTCCTAGCTAATTGCTCAAGGTGAAAATATTCTTTCCACGAAAAACTTCAAGACAATAGTCATTCAAAAAGAAGCTTCATCTGAAAGGACTTATTAATAGGCAATGAAAAACTACTGGAGTAAAACAGAAATGCACATTCCAGGAAATACAAGTGCACTTCCAGCTTATGTGTGACATGAAAACTCTTCATGAGTAAACAAGAAATGGGTGAAAAATTGTAATTTATTGAAACTCAACTCAAAAAATATAAGATGCTGTAGTGTACAATATATTACACAAAGCACCCTCAGGTGCACATTCAAGTCAAGTAAGAACTCCGTATCCCTTTCCCCAGCCCTCCCACCCTGGGATCATAGTATTTGTTCCATATACAATCATGCACACTTAATTTGAAAAAGGAAGCCCCAATATATTTTGATGTATTAATTAGCACCAAACAAGAGTACAGTTCCATTTCTTATTTTTAATAAACAACAACAAAAAAAAAACCCAATCAATAAACCAACTGGAGAGCTAATGGACTCAGCCAATAGTGCTGACATAGATATTATACATTCATGTAAATACACAGCCTATTCTACCTTAAACAATGGTATGGCTGGTTCTCAGCCTTTGTTCGAATTGGCAATTGTCCCCATGTTGCAGTGTTGGAGCTAGTCTGTTTTCAAAAACAAAATTGCTATTTAAGAACTTCCTACACAAAGCTCATCTGTTTTTTTTGTTGGAAACAAGTCTAAAATGGGTGTGGAAAACTTAGATCTTTCAAGCACAACCACTGGCCGAAGATAATGAAGCTGTTTTAAGGCAAGCTCTCCACAGTCCGTTAATGCTTTGTCCAATACAACTCTCAGGTTTTCCAAGGAAGGAACTGTTGTTGTCTCAGCTACTATTAAAGGTGGGATTGCAGTCAGGTTCTCATGAATTGCAGAGTCACTGGAAGAATGAGGTATGTCAACTTCAGGGTTATTGTCATTCACCATATTATTTGCCATAACAGTCCCTGTTAAGTCATTACTGGATTGTGAAGAATTACTTAATGTTAAGTGCTCCGAAGGCTCCCAATCATCAAAGTCATCTTCTTTCTCTTCACTTTCCTGAATAAATTTCAGAAATGAAGATTCAAATCCCATAGGTTTGTAAGTCTTCAAATCAAATGACCTGGGCTGTGGGTGCTTCCTAAAATTCTCTTTTGGGGCATGGGTGGAATTTTTTACAGTGTTTTCTTGCCCTGAACTTTGCTGCCCACTTTCTGAGTCTTTGATCCTTGGTAAAGGCAGCTGGAAACTTGTGAAGTAAGTCCCATTTTCAGTCCCCTCAGGATCAGGTATGGAATTTTCTATTTTACAAGGAGGAGGCTGAACTATATTACATTGTTCCAAAGAAGTGGTTTCTGAACTATGGCTGCATTTCAAAGTTCCTCTGTAAAGCAGGCTATCTGTCTCAAATACCTGGTTGCTTTCAGTACATCCTGTCTGTCCTCCATCTCTTTCACCTGGATGAAGGCAATCGGTGTTCTGCACAGGTATGCCACGGTCACCTGGGGAATGGCTGTGCTTTGTGTGCTCAGACTCACAGCTTCCATCTTCTTCTTTCTTTATATAGGGCTCTATTTCAGAAGGTGGCTCTTCCTTAATTTTGGTACCGTACTTAACACAAATGACAAGGTTTTCCATCTGTTGCTCTAAATAGGCACTACTCATCTGATGGGTACGTTTGTAATGCCTCACTATGCTGCTCTCCAGCTTTACTACAGATAAGCATCCTTGAACCATGCAGGGGTACTGTGTATGCTCAGAATGCTCCACACACATATGGAGGGCTTCAGCTCTTGTTTTAAAAGTAATTGGAGCTTTCTTTTCTTTCATTAAGCCACATTTTTTAGCCTTAGCATTACACGACCTCCTGGTAGTCTGATGTTCATGCCCCTGAGTGAGAGCTGTTTGACATACCTTTTCACTCCTTAGTAACCTTTCATTTGCCACTTTCTGGCTTCTAAACAGATCGTCGTAATAGTCCTTATGTCGGTAATAAACATGTTGAGAATAATTACTGCGATGGGTGAAAATCTGGCCACAGCCATTAAGATCACACTGAATTTCATAATCTGAATGTATTTCTCCTTCAATATTATGCTGTTCCATCAAATGGTGTTTCAACTTGCTGAATGTATAAAAAACAGCAGGGCACTGAGGCTGGTTACAGGAAAACCTTGCCATAGACTCAGCTTCAGAAAGCACTTTAGGCTCTTCAATATGGTCTAGATTATGAGAGTCACTACAGTGCTTAGCAAGAGCTTTGGAACACAGGAAGCGTTTGTTGCATTCTTTATATTTGCAAGCAAATATCTTTTTACATTTGACAAGTTCCCTTTTGGTTCTTGCTTTGTCTTTCTCTAAACATAACTGCTCTTTGTTGTACTGATGTACAGTTCTATAATGGCGAATCAAGCCTTTCAGATTGGTGAATGAAGAGTTGCAAGTTTTGTGGATACAATGGAATGGTTTGTGGTATTTATTCAAAATATAGCAGAGATTGCCTTTAGCAACAGTCCTCCTGCTACCTCTCCCCTCTCTTCCTTCTTGTTCTTCTCTATGGCCACCCATTGGTGATGAAATATCCGATGTTTTACTTTCTGTTTCTTCACAAGATGACTCTAGATCTGTTTCTGAACTGCAGTCATCCTTTTTAGAATGACAGTGTGGCTTCTCAGAGTTACTGCTGGGATTACCCCCAAGTTCGGCAGAACAATCATCTTTCAACCTATCTACTGAGCATGGACCTTCATGATCACATTTTTCATTATCTAATAGTTTGTGAGTTACTCTGTCAGTGCCAATTTGATGTTTATTTTTATAATGGATCCTAAGGTGTGTTTTTCTTGTAAATGACCTTTGGCAAATATGACACTGGAATGGAGAATACCGGTGTTGAAACATGGTTAACTGGAGGACTTTTTCTTTTGAATAATTATGTTTTTTAAGATAATGCATTAACAAAGCCTCTCTGGTCACAAATTCGTATTTGCACCCTTGAAGCTCACAGAAAAAAGGCTTAGCTGCCAACTGTGCAAGGTACTGACTTGGCATATTTTCTTCTTGATTCTGAAAATTAAGGTCTGTGATATTAGGTGAAACTGATTGAAGAGACTTAGCACCACTAGATGGGTACCCCTGCAATGCCCCTGAGAAAGATCCATGTGTTATTGAGTTTTTCAAGCTTAAATGTTTCAAGCGCAACAGAAGTTCCAACATGGTATCCTCTGTACATGGCCTTTTAGAAGCACAAATGGAGGCTTCTGAAGAATAACCTTGATGTTCCCGTTTACATTTAGTGTGAATATTGTGATCTAAACCTTCATCTGGGGAGTCACTGTTTGTATCTGAGCTAGGTTTAGTTTCTGCATCAAACTTTACAGTTGTTTGGTTGTGTTCATTCCCCAAACAGGGAAAGAGATCTTTTGTCTTTACCTTTTTGGGTTTAAAATGGTATGGATGAACCTTTCGTAGGTGCTTCTGCATCCCTTTTGCGTTTTTGTAAGTGGAACCACAGCCTTCAAAACCACAGGTAAACTTAGTCCCATCAAAACAAATTGCCACACTGGAACATTTTTCTTTTAAGTTGGAGGGCACAAACACTTTCTCATGAGATAACAATATACCTGGCATGGTTTCAGAGTGATCCAATGTGTCAATTAACTCTTCATTCACAGAAGCGGAAGAGCTATGACTTAACTGATCACTAGAATTACTGTCACTGTTTTCTTTCAGATTTTCTGCAGGTTCTATTTGAGAATTAGCTGATCCTGCACAGAAAAGATCCTCAGGTAAATGTGACTTATCAGTTCGGTCAAGTAGATGGGCCTGATCGATACACTCTTGCTTTTCACCTGCTGCAGGCTCCTCAAGTTTCACTGATTTCTTCACATCTCCATTTGAACTTTCAACGTTATGCATTAAGAGGTGATTCTGGTATTCAATTTTGGAATAATAGAACTTTTTACAGCCAACAAAGTTGCATGTGTAAGATGCATCCCTAAAATGTTGTGCTTCATGATGGTAAAGCTGTCCCAAGTCACTGAAAACAATATTACAGCCATTTAATTCACATTTATAACGCAGATCATCATGTTTTTGTTTATGGTTAAGCAGTTCATTCACTGATCCAAACCTAGCATAGCAATCTATAGATACACACATATAAGGTTGAGGACCACAATGTACTTGTTCATGTTCACGCAGGTGAAATGCAGACATGAAATGTCGTCGACAATAAGTACATTTCTCTCTCCTATTTTTCATATCCAAGTAGTGCTTGGCATTTTCATCGTTATTTTGGTGTTCAGCTTTAAGGTGTACACTTAAGTATTTAAATTGCTTAAACACACGGGAACAGTCTGTGCCAGGACATGGGTACAAATCTCTGTCTTGCAGGTGGCAATCTTCTAATTTGCTGAATGTGACATATTCATGAGACTCTCCTTTGGCTTGTTCATTCAATGACTGATTTTGCTCCAGGGCTACAGAGGGACTCTTGGGACAAATTCCCTTTTGAGAGCCTTTCAACAGTAATTTCTTTCTAGAGCGGTAACTTCTGCTTGGTGGCATTTTAACGTGTTCCATCACATGTGGAACAAATATTTCTTTTCTCTTGAACTTTTTAATACAAACTGGACAAGTGTAAATTCCATCTTCCATGTGCATCTTAGAATGATGAAGAATCCTGGCCTCTATACATTCCCGTTTACATAACAAACAGAAAAATTTATATTGAAGCCACCTCTGGTATCTTTCAGAAGAACCAATGGGTTTTTTATCTCTTTTCTCCTTGTGCTGATCTGTCAAATCTCTTCTTCTATATTGTTTATCTTCTTTACCTTCTTCATAGTCACTGAGAAATGACTCTAAAACATCTGTGTCATTTATAGACATCTCATAGCCACTTAGATCATCATCAGAATCTGAGGCTTCTTGTCCTAGGAGTTGGTGGCAGTGTCGTTTTAAAGTTTTCCAGTCCCAAAATTCAGGATCAAAAGGCCAGTGGGCCTTTAGAGCTAATAAAAGCTCACATCGAAGAGAATTCGGAACCGGTGCATTTTCTTCATCAAATTTTTGATCTGGCTGCAAATATAGTTCTTCCAACATATTAAACCCATCCAAACTGGGTTCAATTAAGAATTCTGTAAGTTGACAGGCTCGTCTAACTTCTAAATCTTCTGGTAAAAGACAAGCAATTGTTTTACAAACTGACGCCTTCATTTCTTCATCCTCATTTGATCTGAGTTGAAGAGCTCTGACACACAGTAAAATCGATACTCCAAGACCAGCATCTTGTGCCTACAAGAAAAACAGGGGGGGAAGAAGTTACTTTTTTAAATTACAGAAACATTATATAATACTGTGTATTAAAGCAGTCCCTAACCCTCAAAAGTCACCTGTGTGCCAAACATATAAACAATAAAGGCGCATGAATCCAAAGGAATTCAGGATAAATAAGGTCACCTAAGGATTGAAAAAAGATTTTGTCTTAGGTTGGGTATAAAAAAATAGGGTTTAAATATGGGTGCAAGAGGAAACATGCATAAGAGAGTCTAATAGAATTCAATTTAAGAAATTCATGTGCTATGAACACTTCAATGTTTTTAAAACCTCAAGGCTTAAATCTCAAGCTTCCCATGGAAAAACAACAGAAATCAGAAAATCTCTCTGTAGCAACATGTTCTCAGAAAACTAGTCAAAAATCAGGGAAAAGATTTGGTCATCTGTGATAAAAAGCTAGTGCAGAGAAGATGACTTTTTTATGGGAGAGGCTGAAACAGACTGGGAAAATAATATGAGCAAACAAAAGCAAGATCATATGGCAGAATAGCTAAAATATATTACTTAAGAGCATAGACTTTCAAGCCAGACTTTGTCTTTGAACCCCAACTTCACTATAGTGACAAGTTCTTAATTCCTCTATGCCTCAGTTTCCTCATCTGTAAAATGTTAATAGTAATGGTAGTATTTGATTTTTCCTAACATTGTTATAATAATGAAGATAATATAAATGATTACTACAATGCTGGCACATAACATTGAGGATAAATTCCACTGTTCAAAATTATTCCATGTTGGGCACCATTCAAAATGCTGGAAACACAAAGAAATAATTGCCATTAATTTACAGAATCCTTACCACAACCTAGGCATTATTCAAATACATTATTTGCATATATTGTCCTAATTTTAAAGATAAAGAAACCAAGGCTCACGTTAGTTGCCCAAGGTCTCTGCCATTTTTTGTTCTTTCATCTTCCTGGTTTTAAAACCACCAATTTATGCATGTCCAGCAATTTCTTCAAAATTCAGCTCCACATTCTATACCCTAACTCTAAGTTACTCATCACTCCTTTAACAAGTAACTTCTCAGCTTATCTGGTCAGAATATATAATCTCCCTAGTTTTATTTTATTTTTTGACAAGAGTTCTTACTGATATCACAAACTTTACCACTTCAAACAGATTAGTCTGTTTAAGAAAAAATGGACACTGTGTTTATCTCAGTCTTCCAAAAAATTTTAATAACTATTGAGAACCTAAGAATTATTTTAAAATTTACCCAGCTTTGTCCATGTCCTCTGTGCTATGACTTACAAATGATAACCTTAAATCACATTATTTGTCAAGCTTGGTCTAATCTGGACTCTGCTGTGAACTAGGTGTATGAATGATCCTTATAACATCACACATCTTTAACTTTTAGCTTCTTTACTACTAAAGAAAAGGGTTAAGCTATTTAAGGACATGTTTTGCAAAATAGTAGGACCATATGCTTCACCAAAGGGGCCCCATGACCAATAAAACTGGATTCAAGATGATCTTGCTTTTTATTTTTTTCTTTTTAGTTTTTTTCTTGATCCCGTTTCTTATATCTTCCAATTAAAAATATAACCACATCTACATTCATTCTGTCATACTATTTTGAAAGTCTTGAGAGAGACCCTGGATTCATTCAAGTCTTCTGGTAGTCTTCCCATGCTCTGTGGTTCCTTATGGTAAAGTAGAATTCTAAGATGACCCTCAATTGCCCTCACTTTGTATAATCTCATTCTCTTGAATGTAAGTGGAACCTATAAATATGCTGATATTTCATTCTTACATATGTATTTAAAAAATATATTTTATTTATTATCATTTTTAGAGAGAGGGGAAGGGAGAGAGGCAGAGAAGGAGAGAAACATGTACGGTTGCCTTTCACGTGCCTCCAGCTATGGACCTGGCTGGAGACCTGGCTTGCAACCTGGTTATGTGCCTTGGATGGGGGGAATCGAACCAGCGACCTTTGGGTTCGCAGGCTGGCGCCTTATCTACTGTGTTACCTGCCAGGGCCCTTTATATTATGTTATATGGTAACAGGGATTTGGCAAATGTAATTAAGACTCCTGTTCAGTTGATCTTTTTAAAAAAATTTTTAAAATTTTATTATTTTTTAGAGAGAGAAGGGAAGGAACAGAGGGAGACAGACATCAATGTATGGTTGCCTTTCACCTGCCTCTAGCCATGAACCTGGCGGGAGACCTGGCTTGCAACCTGGTTATGTGCCCTGGTTGGGGAATCGAACCAGCAACCTTTGGGTTTGCAGGCCGGCACCTTATCCACTGTGCCACCAGCCAGGGCTAGTTGATCTTAATATAGGTAGAATACCTAAATGGGCTTGACCTAATCATCTAATCCCTTTAAATCTAAGTCTGGAAATCAGATGGAAGAGACCAGATTTGAAGGAAGCAGATTCTTTGTGCCTTTGCTGGCTTGAAAATAAAGGCATGGAATGAGGGAGGCTTCTAGGAGCTGAAAACAGACTGTGGTGACATCCATTGAGAAAATTAAAACCTAAATATTGCCAACAATAATAGTGAGCTTAAAAGCAGATTTTTAAAAGGTTGTATTTATTTATTTAGGTGGAATGGAGGAAGAAAGAGAGGGAGAGAAACATCAATGTGTAGTTGCCTCTCATATTTCCTCAACTGGGGACCTAATTCCACAAGCCAGGCATGTGCCCTGACTGGGAATTGAACCAGTGACCCTTTGGTTCACAGGCTGGTGCTCAGTCCACTGAGCCACATCGGCCAAGGCTAAAAAGCAGATTTTCTACAGAGAATCCAGATAAAAATTCAACCTAGCCAATATCTCAATTTCAGCCTTGTGATACTCTAAGCAGTAAACCTCACCACATTGTGCTGGACTTCTATCCTACAAAACTGTGAACTAATAAAAGGGTGCTGTTTTAAGTGCTAACTTTGTGATCATCTGTTATACAGCAACAGAAAACTAATACCTTCCTTATACCCATGAGCCATTATAGATATGGGTATATGGAAAACTCAGTCATGAGGAGTTACTAAAAACAAAAATAGAGAAAAATAGCACAAGACTAACCCCAAATTTCTAGACTAGTAATCTTAGTATACAGGGTGGGGCAAAAGTAGATTTACAGTGTGAATATAGAAAATAATACAATAATTAACACAAAAATAAACAGTTTCACATACAACTATAAACCTACTTTTAACCTATTCTATATACCTCTCTATAGGGCTGAATTCAAAAAACAAGTTCTTATATAATGGCAATTCATTTTATTTTAGGGAATATTTGTTTCCTAAGAAATCTAACTTGTTTCCTATTTGTACAGAGGTTTACAACATGTAGTTGATTTTGAAACCATTCTCTTACTTCGAACCCCAGAAAAAAATTATCACTGCAAGAAATCAAAAAATGCAATTATATTTTCTCCATTTATAATTATGTTAATTTGCAAACAAACATGCGTGTATAAAATATAGAATACTGTTCTAAGATAAGTCAAGATAGTTAGGGTGGTTGAGGTGAAGCAAAGAAACAATATTCCTTTCCTCCAGTGGTCTGTTACTTCAAATTACTAATCTTTCTTTTTCTTTTTTAAAATTTTGATTTAATCTTTATTATATTTTCTCTATTACCATTTAGTCCCTTTATACCCACCTCCCCCCTCAAATTACTATTTTCCATTAAGAAAAATTATGGATTCCTAGGAAGTCAATATGCAGAAACAGCTGGATACGCCCAATTCCATGAGTGCATTAAATCCCATTACTTTTCATTCCCTTATATAAAAGGAGTCACCTGAAAATTAATCTCCCCCCTCATTTCTTCCCTCCAGGACAATCAGCATAAAATGCATAAATTACTCACTTCAGTCTGTACAACTCTAATGAGACAAAATAAATGCTGCTGTGTTTTAGCTATGACACCAAATTGACGACAGCGCTCCAAAAAAGTGTCTAAAGAAGGGTCAATTCTTCTTTGCAGTTTACTCCAAAATAGAGTCAATTCCCTATAAAATGAGAGATTAAAGTAAAACATTTAAAGCAACTGGTATTTGCTATTCACCTCCCCACCCCATTTTTTGGTTTGTGAAAATAAATTGACAATAAACAATAAGTAGAAGAAAACACTATATATTATCTACTGCTTCCTCCCAAATCATTCCTACCTTGTTTCAGAAGGTTTTACACCTTACATTTGTAACTGTACTGACTACCCTAGTGGGCAGGGATCATTCCACATTACCACACTGCCAATGTGTACAACCAGTAACTATTCTAACGGTCCCTTTTTCCACATTAGTCTAGAGGGCCTTTTCCAGCTCTAAAATATCATGATGTTACTCAGGCCTATATTTTGCAAAGTTTAAACATTACTAATGAAATTAATAAATTGGTCCACTTTGGAAAGGCTAAAATACAAGAATCCTACAAGTATCTCATTATGGAAACAAAGAAAAGTTTGAAAAGAGTAAGTTAAATAAAACCTTGAGTGGGATAAGAGAAAACTCTCAAGGAAAATGACTAGGAATTTAAAAATGCAAAGGATAGAAATGCTACTGTGAATATAAAATGTGAATGCAAGGAAAGTTACTTAAACTGAAGAGAATATTGTCACTTTTTTTTTTTTTTTTTTCAATGTATGGTTGCGTTTCACCTGCCTCCAGCTACAGACCTGGCTGGAGACCTGTTTTGCAACCTGGTTATGTGCCCTGGCTGGGGAATCGAACCTGCGACCTTTGGGTTCGCAGGCCGGCGCCTTAACCACTGTATTGTCACTTTTTTAAAAAGTGGCTCCTTTATGTATAATTTCAATGGATACTATTTATTATACATTTGTTAAATGATTTCTATGTGAAAATAATCATATTGCCCTGACCAGTGTGGGTTCAATGGTGAGAGTGTTGTTCTGTAAACCAAAGGTCGCAGGGTTCAATTCACAGTCAGGACACATACCAAGGCTGCAGGCTAAGTCCCCCGTCAGGACATATCTGAGAAGGCAACCAATCAATGTTTCTCTCTCACAAAGATGCTCCCCCAATCCCCTACCCTTTCCTTTCTCTCTCCCTCTCTTGCTTCCCCCATTCTCTCGCACTAAAAGCAATGAAGAAAACTGTCCTCGTGTGAGGATTAAAAAAGTATTTTTAAAATAGCCATACTATTTTCATAAACCAATTTTAGAGCACTAATATCCTATTATTGCTGTTAACACAGACTATTCCCAGAAGCTGGTTACAAATCTGAAGTTTAAGAAATAAGAAATAAATATACCTCTTTTTATTTTCATTTATTTTTACACTAAATCTACATAATGCCTTGTCTCATAGATGAGAGCGCACTGGAAAAGGTTAGACTTTGTTGTTACAGCAAGCTCGAATTGAGTCAGACAATTTTGATCATTTGCCACGGAGTGTTGCTTGTAAGAATGTACCTATTCCCATGGACATGGACAACAAGCTGGGAAAGGGAGGGGAGAAAGGGTGAGCAAAAAAAAAAAAAAAAAAAGTTCCTCTTTTTATAATAGATGAGAAATAAAAATATTTAACAGAACCTAACACTTATTTTTTTTTTTAACTTTTTATTATTTTTAGAGAGAGGGGTAGGGAGAGAGTCAAAGAGGGAGAGAGGCATCAATGTATGGTTGCCTTTCACCTGCCTCCAGCTACGGACCTGGCTTACAACCTGGTTATGTGCCCTGACTGGGGAATCGAACCAGCAACCTTTGGGTTTGAAGGCTGGCTCTTTATCCACTGTGCCACCAGCCAGGGCCTTTTTTTTATACTTTTAGAAAGATAACTGGAATTCTATATAGTGAATTCTTATATAGATACAATACTTGCTTTAAGAGTAAAAATGAATATATGTCTCAAAAGATATGATTAAAGTTCATAATATTTAATGATGTTGAATTTGCACTAAAACAAGTAAAATTAATGTTAAACACTTTCAAATATTTGTCTCTGGAAACTAGTGTTGCTTTCCTAACCAGAAAAATAAATATTGAGATACTGAAAATACTAACAGCCAGGGAAGTAATGGGGATGACTGTTCATTTTTAAAGTCACGAAACTGCTTCATTCAGATGTAAGCACTTTTGTAATAAAAACGTGAGAATATTCTAAAATCCCAAAGAGCAAAGGAAATTGGAAAATTACATATGATCAGAGATTAAAAAAAAAAAAAGTTACCTATCAAAATAGTGTATGTATGTGCCCTAACCAGGTGGCTTAGCTGGGCGGAGCACTGACCTGTACACTAACAGGTTGTGGGTTCAGTCCCTGGCTGAGGCATGCATGGGAAGCAACTGATTGATGTTTCTCTCTTTCTGGCTTTCCCCTCCTCTCTTAAAAGCAATAAACATCCTTGAGTGAGGATTTAAAAAAAACAAAAAGCAATATACATGTATGTGAAATCTATCCTACTTAAAAAGAACAAAATTATCGAAGCCAGTGAGACCTGATCATGGATTTAAAATAGCAAAAAACAAAACAAAAACCACTGACTAGCTAGAAGTTTAAAATAGGCAAATCTGATAATATGATAAGAGTCAGATTGATAATTTAGGTCTCCAATACTTTTAAAAATGGCTAGGGCTTAGTTTATTCCAAATTAAATATTTTCAGTTCTAGTTATTTTAACTCCAAATAACCATGATCAAAAAAGGGTATATTTGTATACATATTTTCACATTGCAATTCAACAATTTTTAATTTTATTTTTAGAGAAAGGGGAAGGGAGACAGGCAAGAGAGGGAGAGAGATATCAATGTATGCCAGCTAAGGACCTGGCTTGCTATGTGGTTATGTGCCCTGGCTAGGAATCGAACCAGCAACCTTTGGGTTTGCAGGCCGGTGCCTCATCCACTGTGCCACCAGCCATGGCTGCAATTCAACAATTTAAAATAACTATTACCCACCCCAATATGTAAAATGAACCTGAAACCGTGACAACACTCAAATTACTTGTGAGAATGCCAACATGCGACTTCAATCAATCAAATCTGTACACTGAAACAATGAAACACTAATGAATTATAACTGTGGGTTACCTACGCATTAGAACAAATACTTCTTTAATTAGTACAGTGATGTGATTTTTTAAATTGGACAACCATTAAAAATGTATGAAAAATTATTCCATTATACAGATGCTTCCAATGTTCTAAAATTAGCTCATTACTCACAAGTCAACACATTACAAACTCATAAAATTGGAAAAGGAGAAAATGAATTTTGGCAGGGATGTGGCTACCAAACAAGAACTTTATACTATGTTTCTGTGTAGCAGGAAGCCTATAAAGTTAACATGTCAACTAAGATCCAAAATTTAGACATCTTGGAAATGAGGTGGAAAAAAAAAAGAACACTGCAAAATTAAGGAATGGCTATGCCATAAAGAAGGCTCCTAAAATTATGGTAGTTGAGTCTCATGACCACTTTTTTCCCCCTACAAAATTTAGTCAAATTAAACATATATGGATATGTGGTCTTTACCAGGTGTAGGGGACTCAGCTGTGAAATAGCTAACATATTGATCCATGATAACCCTGGTATATCACAGTCTAGTTAGGAGAGAACAGATAGAAAACTACATCTGAAAATACATAAATATAAAACATATAAAGTATAAGCTACGAGACATAACAGAAAGTAAAGGTCAATCTATCAAATACTTGCTGAAAGCTTAGTGTGTGTGACTGAACCCAATATTTACACCTTTAAAGAAACAGTGGTAATTACACATTTATACACACAATGCCCCATTCAAAATGGTCATCTTTCTCATTTATGTGGCTGTAATTACATTACTATGCCTAGACATCTAATGAAACTTACTCTTCCAGCAGAGTTCTTTAATTTTTGCAGATAGCCAAAAATTTAGGGGTGGGGATGGTTAATAAAAAGGAAAAAAAAAAAAAGGGCCCTGGCTGGTGGCTCAGTGGGTAGGTGCCGGCCTGCGAACCCAAAGGTCGCTGGTTCAATTCCAAGCCAAGGCACATAACCAAGTTGCAAGCCAGGTCTCCAGCCAGGTCCATAGCTGGAGGCAGGTGAAAGGACACCATACATTGATGTTTCTCTCCCTTTCTTCCTCCTTCCCTGTCCTTCTCTCTGGAAATAATGAATTAAAAAATTTAAAATATTAAAAAATAAAATATAATGAAAAAAATTAAAGTAATATTATCTCTTTTTTATTAAAGATTTTATTTCATTATTTTTAGAAAGAGTGGAAGGGAGAGAGGCAGAGAGGGAGAGAGACATCAATGTATGGTTGTGTTTCACCTGCCTCCAGCAACAAACCTGACTGGAGACCTGGTTTGCAATCTGGTTTTGTTCCCTGACTGGGGAATCGAACCTGCGACCTTTGGGTTCGCAGGCCGGCACCTTATCCACTGTTCTACCAGCCAGTAATATTATCTTTTAAGTAATATTATCTTTTAAGATCAATTCTATAATTGCTGTTATAAAATAATGTATTTTAATGTGGTTTGTAAATGTCTCTGAAGGAAATTTCTGTAAGAATAAAAATCTGTTTTGGGTGATAGACAGTTTACACTTCAAATATTATCTTTCATGGTAATCACATTAAAGAATGACATTTCTAAGCCTGAATAGGCCAATAACAACTAATTAAATTAAAGAAGTAATCCAAAATCTCCCAAAGCACAAAAGCCCTGGACCAGATGGCTACACAGGTGAATTTTACCAAACATTTAAAGAAGAACTAACTCCTATCCTCCTCAAACTATACCAAAAAATTCAGGAAGAGGGAAGACTCCCAAACTCGTTCTATGAGGCCAATATTATTCTAATCCCAAAACCAGGGCAAGA
>PVIW01012624.1:0-31139 GCA_004026585.1 Noctilio leporinus
GGATTAAGAATATGTGAGGAGTAACTTTTGCAAAGGATATGTTGAGGCTTAATAGTTCATATTGCTCTCGGTATAATTCAGGTGCTTGAGATTGGCAGCAATCCCTTTCCTGATGCTGCCTCTTTTTCTTGGTCAGGACTTTACAGTCTATAGTCTATATTCTAGCCAGTCTTGGCACGTGGCAGGGCCTCTGATTGTCGCAGTAGGGCTGATTCTGAGTGTCCACCCCCAGGTAGGCTGGGCCTTCAGCAGCCTGGCTGGGTTTTAGGGCTGCCGATGTTCTGGAGCCGGCAGGCAGCCCCCTCCCACTCCTGGCGGAGGTTCCGGCCCCGGACGCGCCCCCAGCACTTCTGCAGGTCAGCCCGCAATTTCGCTGGTCCCTGTGATGACTGGTCCCGCCCCTGCAGTTCCGGGAGGAGGCCGGGCCTGTCAGTCAACACTGTCAGGGGTCCGCCTACACTGTCCCGCCCTTCCGGGGCGGGCACCACGCCCCCAAGCCAATCAGCTCTCCTCGGAGTCCTTTATGCGGCCTCTGCGATGAGCCCCTCCCAGGCGTGGGTGGCGCGGCCTTTGTCTCCAGCAATGGCGGGTCTCCCGCCACTAGTTCCCGGCTCGCAGGCTTGCCGCCTGGAGCTTCCCGCGGAGCCTGGGGGCCTGTGTGGTTGTGCAGGGCTGGGCCTCCCCCCTCGCAGGGGCTTCTAGCTGCTGTTTCCCTGGTGGCCCAGCAGCTCAGTTTTTCGGCCCTCTCACCGCCCAGCTGGTGCACTTCCCGCTCCCCCGCTCCGGCTTCCCGCAGGACTCTTCTCCGCCTCTAGCCCCGCGTGCACGGAGCCTCCTCTCCCCGTTGCCAGAGTGAGTTTCTCACACAGTCCCTCCCCTGCAAGAGTTCAATTCTGGGTTCCCTACAGCGTTCGCCCTTGCTGCCCGCACTTCTCTGTTGAGACTTCCAGTCACCAGCGAGCCCGGAACTGGCCCCAGTCAAATGCGCCGCTCTGGGCAGAGCCGCCCCTGCCCAGAGCCGACCTCGGCCCGCCGGCCAGTAGGTCGGGAACGCCTCACCTACTGTCCTGCTGGCCTCCTCTGTCTCTGGGCTCTGTTCCCCCCGTGTCCAGATGCTATCTGTTCCAATCCCTAGGGTCCTGAAGTCATCTCACGCTCCTTATCCTGTCCTCTAGCTGCTTTGGTACTCGAGAACACCATCAGCACTGCTCTCTACTCTGTCGCCATCTTGGAGAGCGGATTATTTTTTTTTAGGTCTCAGTTTCATCATCTGTGCAATGCAGGGAAATTTTGACCACTAACATCATGCATTCAAGTCCAAGTTCTGTCACATAATGAGCCTTCAATGACTATAGAATTTTTTTCTGCTATGACTAAAGATGGATTAATTAAGCATTAGTGAAAAGCCTCTGAAATGGACATGCTAAAGTTGACAGAGAGGACTGGCTTTACCTGAATGGACTAACTTTTAGGAAAACAGATGTCACTTTTTGATATGGGTGAGAAATCCACATGCTCCTTAAATATATCACCAAAAATCGAGTTACGAGCACCCAGCATCTATGCAGACTTGAAAAGACATGGTACTTGAGAGGCGGCTGGAGACCAGCCCAGGAGCTGGTTTCCTTGGCTGTGTGTACTATTGTCCTCACTAACAAATGGGTAATGCAATGATGAGGCAAGAAATCCACATGCTTCTTAAACACATCACCAAGAATCAAGTTCTGAGCACCCAGCATCTATGCAGACTTGAAAAGATGTGGTACTTGAGAAGCAACTGGAGACCAGCCCATGGGCTGGTTTCCTTGGCTGTGTGTACTATTGTTCTCATTAACAAACAAGTAATGCAATGAAGCTTGGAGTTGCCTCAGAAATGTGTTTCTGGTTAGACAGATGTGAGACACACAATTTAAAATGTTACAGAGGGAAAACAGTTGGTTTTCAGAAGATAACTTTAAAAGTCAAAGTCGGGAAACCAGAGGGAATTAGTAGAAACTATGCAATACTTTGAAGGTCAAAGAGCTTTCAGATACTCTAGAAGCAGAAAAAGGACTAAAGTTGTTTAGCTGGAGTTGTCAAACAAGGGATTCTCTCATATGATCCTTAGGGAGTCTATGAAACTCCTATAACTGTGTGCCTAACAGAGTGTGCACTAGTGTGTTTTGGGGCATAAGTCTATATTCTTTGGATTTTCAAAAGGATTAAGGACACAGCCTCTATTCTCAAATCCTGGCTCTCCTAATGTCTAATTGTGTGATTGTTATTAAAATTGCTTAATCTCTCTGGGAATAATAATAAAGTTTATCCCATTCTGCTGTTAAGATAATTAATAAGTTAACATTTGTAATGCACTCGTAAAAGTATCTGGGACATAGTTAGTGTTCATTAATAATCATCATCATCATCTTGGATGCAGAAGGAACTGCTTATCCCTGGGTCCTGGACAAATTTTGACCTAAAATTAATGAATAATCCACTTGAGAAACCTGGGCACCAGATGTCTAACATACAAAGAGGGATGCCTCTCAACTCTAATATTTTTGAATACCTGCTTTGCACCAGGCACTGGGTGGGCCCTTTAACATAACTCATATTCTGGGGTAAGTAGATAAGTGCAAAAGAAGCATAGATAATTCTAATTAACTGTCAAATTCAACAACGAAGCTTATGCGGACACACACGAGAGATCCTAATTCAGTTGTGGGGACAGATAATCTTCTACATCTGTATAGGAAAGCTTTGCTTAAATAAGTGGTATTTTAGGAGGAGGGAATGAAGAGAGAAGTGAGGATGGCAAAAACAAATCCAAAGCATAAACTAGGTTCTTAGCTGAGGAGATACTAGGGGGATGAAAGATACCTGAAATATACATTAGGAAATAAACACAAATGACTTAGTGATTGGTTACACATGAAATGCAAGGGAGAGGTGTTCAGCTATAAATCCTGAGATTTCTAGCTTGGGTGACTAGGTATATGTTGATTCTGAAATTAAGAGAGTGAGAAGGAGCTAAAGATATACTTAGGGGAATCACAGGCTCAGTATGAGACATGATGAGTAGGATGTGTTGAATAAGTTCTGACTAGGTCACTAATAAAGATTAAATTAGATAATGCACATGGATTGCTTTGTAAATGATGCAAAACTAATTATCTTCATTACTATTGCCCTTAGCTTACAGTGTGAGACTCACAAGTTTTTATTTAACCTCTCTCAGCCTTACATTTTCCAGCCAATTTAATGGGAATAATAACTACCCATCAATTCTATTTGGGTATAAAATGAAATTGTCTATGAAACATTGAGTTCTTTGTTGGAGAAATACATAAATCTAATATAATACTATTAAACAGCATTAAATTCAAAGGGATTAGATAGTGTACAATAATTATTTTCCACAATATTTAATAAGACAATTATAGTTCTGAAATGCATGGTTTAACATGACAGCCAGATCACCAAGATATTTTTAATCACATAAGTGAAAACTTAATTTTCTTATTAGTCATCTAGTTTGGAAGACTCTCAGGAAACAAAATATTGTCTGTTTTTGTATGTGAGCCTAGAAGTGTGTAGCCCTCACATGTACAGGTTAAAAAGAAATAATTACATAGTTAATAGCCTGGCTCCCTGAAATTGATTGATAAATCAAAGCTGAGGAAGTGAACTAATATTGTTTATATAAAGTTTTAATACTTTATTATAAACTCTTGATATCTTGACCAGCAGAACTGGCTCATAGGAAATACTCAAAAGGCAAAATTAAGGACTGGCAATTATCCAAAGTATTTGGAGCATCCTAGGTCCCAAATGATGCACATTCTTGTTTGTATATCTAACTTTCTGGATTAATGTCAGTCCTTTGTGATATACTGACCAAGTCAAGAAATCATAATAGGTTCAGTTAGTTGAATTCCTATTTTGTAGTGCTAATAATCTTGGTATCTCCAAGAATCAGGCAGTCTTTGTATTCATTTATCTGAAAGTCCATTCACAGTTGAGCACAAGGAATCTCATCTGCTCCACCCCCCATCTCCAAGCAGTAAATGAGATTCCTAAATTTGTCCCTGTAACACATTCTATTCTTTAATAGCCCTTATTGCCAGCAAATATCTCCTCTGAGTCTCATCAAAATCCATTATTAGGCACCAACCAGCATGCAAAATATTTAGAGAAAAGTTTATCAACTAGTGAGAGTAAAAAAAAAAACAAAACCTTTCAGTCCAAAATAAACAAAAAGAAAGTCACTAACTGAGATGTTCATTGTTTATTTCTCAGAGTAACATGTGCAGAGGATATGTACTGCATTTAAACACTGTATGAGTTTGTCTCACAAGTATCTTACTGGAGAGGGAGAAACCCTTATCTCTTAGGCACTCATGTTGGTACTTGGGTCTCCAAGACATAAAATAATTTACCTCAAAAGACTATAAGAGCCCTGGCTAGTGGCACAGTGGGTAAGGTGCCGACCTGCAAACCCAAAGGTTGAAGGTTCGATTCCCATCCAGGGCACATAACCAGGTTGCTAGCCAGGTCTCCAGCCAGGTCTGTAGCTGGAGGCAGGTGAAAGGCAACTGTACATTGATGTTTCTCTCCATCTCTGCCTTTCTCCCTTCCCCTCCCTTTGAAATTAATAAATAAAATATATTTTTAAAAGACTATAAGATAGAAAAGCCTAAGGTCAAGGTCATGTGTCATCCCCTTGTAATACTGGGACTTTCCTAGGAAGGAACTTTGAAACTATGCCTGCTAACTATAATGTTCTCTCCCAAATACATCAATACATTGTTTGCCTCTGCATTATGATTCTCTCCCCCTACAAATTAAGGTTGATTTATTTCCTCTAAGTGAAAGCCATTATTCATGAACTGAAAATGTTTCCATGGCAGTTCTTATATTCATGGACTTAAGCCATGAATATAGATTTAAACATCCTATATCCTCAAGTTAAAAACAAAAATTTAAACCACATCCAGGAAGCAGATAATCTTTTTTGAAATAAATAAAAATATTTGGGATAATTTACAGAGAAAATAATAAAATCTACACAGACCTTGCTCATCATGTATCAAAAAGGCTGAGCGTTCACACATCTACTTGGCAATAATGAGTGCCACCACTAACAACACTGAGTAGTGCCACAGCAGTGTAATGTGAGCCTTACACATAATATCTCATCTAATGTTCATGAGAACCCAATGAAATCAGTACTATCAGCCTGATTTTTCACATGAAAGATTTGAGACACAGGGAGATCAAATCACCTGTCCAAAGTCACACAGCTCATAAGTAGTGGAGGTGGAAATAGAATCCATGCAGTCTGGTGCCAAAATCTGCACTCTTAGCCATTATAGAGTAACAATTTTCTTAAGTAAAGCTGTCCAATATAAGCCAATCAAGATAATCCTGTTTTTAATCTCACAGCAAGACTGTGCTTTTAATTTTCTGTATGATCACCTCAATCATCTATTTAATCATCCTCATCATATTAACAATGATCATAAGTGCTTTTTATTGCATGTCAATGGTGTGACTCACAGTACAATAGGTACATTGCCTAGATTATCTCATTTAATTGATTTCTTATAAAAATTCTACCAAGGCAGATAATTTGCCTCATTTCACAGACAAGAAAACTATGGCTCAGACAAGTCAGATGCCTTTCCCAAAGTCAAAAACAAAAAGTTGCAAAGCTACCAGGAATCTAGACTTCATGCCTCATAGCCTTTGATAATGATGCATTGCCTCCATCTCACTCTATAGATAAAGCTTTAGATTAAAATTATAATAGAAGTTTTATACTCCCCTTCATATGGACAGAATTAGACATAGATACTTGTGCAATGCAAACAGATCATACTGTTTAACCAAAGTTGACTTTAAATTTTTTTTGACCTATTCCCAATGAGCCTTGAGAATTCATATTCTTCCTAGCCTCTGGCAGGCATGGTATTTTGTAAAGCCCATGACAAATGTGTTTAAAATAAAGATGATGATTAATCATCAGGTTTAGTGTCACTATCAGGCTCTGGTATAATGAAATGTTTTATCATCTATGTTCCAATGGATAATTAATTTCTGAGGTTTTTTTTTCCTGAACCGCAAAAACATTACTAGGTAATTCTATCAAAATGATCTTTCCCATGAGACAGACAATGCAGTTTAAAGTAAAGTAAATTAATCTCTCAAGTATATGAAAATACTCAATCATTTCAGTGATTGTTAATAATCATTATGAAACACAAATAAATTAAGTCTACATTATTTCCTTATCGTGTTTATTACTGAAACCACAGGTATTTTCCATTGTTAGTAAAGTTAATAAATAATGAACACTCATAGTCATAAAAGAGATATATCAGAGGCTTCCATGTTACAGACAGACAATATCTCATGTCTGTGTTTCTAACAATAAATTGAATTATAAAATGTTTCCAAATAATAGTGACATAAGCAAGATAGCAGTTGGGTGTGAGTGTGTGTACTTGTTTACATACACATGCACACTACTGGAGGTAAGCAGTACAGAGTTGGACTCAACCACATCAGGACTCCAGTTACTTCTCTTTTGTTTCCCCACCATTTTTAAAACAAAACTTCTGCCTTGTGGTCTAAAATGGCTTCAGCCATCAGGTCTGGTTTCCAAACAGCAGGAAGGAGAAGGGAGGGGCCCCTCTTCAAAAGGCATGTCCTAGAAATCTCTCAGACATCTGTACTTTCATCCACTGACCAGAACTTAGTCCAAAAATGCAAAATCCAATTGCAAGAGGGGGCTGGGAAATGTCTTTATTTTATCTCCAGCTAAAAATGAAGGCCTTGTTATTAGGAAGAAGTGAATGGATACTATGAGGCATTCAAAAGTTTCTATCAGAGCTTAAGAATATAAAAAACATTAATATTCTTTTCCTTTAAAGCAAGATATTACCTTTGTTCTTTGTATGTATTTTCCCCTCTTACCCCCAAATCTAAGCCCAGGAAACTATAAAAATCCAAAACCTGAACTGGGATTGCATAATCCAGAGCTAAATGTAGACATTTTATACATACGAGTGAGTGTTATTGCTTTGCTTTTTAAAAACGTCTTTCATTGAGCCTCTATCTCTGTTATCTAAGAAAGGAGAGGGAGCCACACAGAGCCAAACCACACATTATGGTTAGACCTCTTCTGATAAAGTTAACAAGCACCAATGTCATCCATTAGCACAACTTCAGTTCATCAGGTTTTAAACACACCAGGATGACAAACAGCAAAAGTCTTAAACTTGACAACACTGTAATGAAAGGAGAAATACAAAACAGCAAAACTGTCTTGTTGAGAACAAGAATTGAGGCTATGTATGGCCAAAGGAAAATCTCATTCAGATTAATAACATCCCCTTTTGATATACTGGCCTGTTCCTATGGGTCATTTCAGATTTTTTTTCCTGTTCAATTCATGGGAGGATTCCCCTGGTTTTTTCTGCCTTTTCTTTTTCTCTGTACTAAGGAGCAAAAAGACATACAGCACTCAAAGTTGAAGGGGAATCACAAAAAATCTCAGGGTAAATATGAATTTAAGGAAGTCATAAGAATCCATATTTGTCAAAGCTTTTGAACTAAATTAAAAGACTACACCTAGAGACTTAAAAGTCTCAAGAGGTAGATTATTCAGCATAATAATTCATACAAAAATGGATCCTTAGTATAATATATAAACTAAAAATAAGAGCTAACTGCTATCTGACTGTTTGCCTCATTGAATTATGTGACAAAATCACAGGCTCAGCCTTAAGCTTATGGTTAAACTCTGGCCAAGCTAATCAGAGTTCTTGATTACAACCAAGAGAAACTAATTCTGGTTAATTTAACAACAACAACAACAAAACTCACTGGAAAAATATTGGGTAGGCCTCAGGGTCTTTAGGAAGACAAAATGGGTTTGAAAAACAGGCATGAACCAAAGCTTGGCTACTGAGGAAAAAGCCAGATCACACTTGGAAATAGTCATGGCCACTCATGGCCACAGACAGTGCAGCTGAAACTCTGATACCTTTATTCCCACTGGATGCAGGATGCTATCACTGTGGGTGGAGTATATTTTAAGTGATTCCTGTCCCTTTGCTTCAACTATTTCACACTTTTCATTTCAGAAAGAAATGTCCATCAAATTGATCAACATAAGGTCAGATACTCAGGCCCTGTCAGAAGTCTGGTCTTTTGAGATTTGCTGTAAAAGACTGAGCCCCATATTCCAAGACTCACATCTCTACTATTTTCCCCAAACAGAAGTGTCCCGATGTTGAGTAGTCAAAAATGTAGCTGTTCATATAGAATCTGCTACTTGCCAGATGTGTGATCATGAGCAAGTTACGTAAACTCTCATAGAATCAAATCCATTACCTCTAAAAAGGGGATAATTAATGCATATCTCCTACAATAGTTTCAAGGATCAAATGAAGTTATACATTTAGCTCTAAGTTATAAAATCTATAGTAAGCATTCAGTATGTTGGGTTAACATGAAGTTGTGAGAGAAAAAAAAAAAGGAAAAGTGCTTGATTCTATCCCCATTAATATTGATTCCATCAACATTAACAATTTTCATGACTGTTATCATCATAATTATCAGGATGGATTTGAGAATTTAAGCTTCACACTCCATTAATCTCTGCTGCCCTAAAGTACATAATTGATGTAATTGGTTGATATATCTCTTAAATTCCTTTTGATCAACATTTCCTCCTCTTCCCCATCCTTCCCCCTTTCTCTTTCTCACATCAGTCTGGTCCTCTGATTTTGTAAAGAGACCTGATGTTTCATTCTAAAGAGTTTTCAGCAGCTTGAATTTTTCCAATTTCATTCCCAGTTGGCATGGGGCATGAACCAAAGCTTGGTATGTACTTGTACTTCCTGAACTTTGATATTTTAATGTAGATGACTGATCAGATTCAAGTTCAAATTTCTGGCAAGACTGCTTCATAGGCAGTGTGTTGAACTTCTATCAGGAGATACATAGCATCTAGTTATTTGTCTTTTTATTTTTTGGTCAGCACTTAGGATCATTGCCAAGACCCATTAATTAATCAGGAGTTGCAATGTGTTACTTAAAATGCTCTATAGGAAAAACTTTCCCTTATCTGGTTACTCTAAGTTTGGTTACCCTAAGTTTAGTCATAGGGAAAGACAGGCTAACTACTTCTTTATCTTCATTGATCAGTTTTCAGAATATATGGGTGTTCTAGCATCTTCCAAAAATGACCAATTAATATTATGAGTATTTTTTCTTAGTGTCATTATAATCTTATGAATTTGAATACATTTAATAGTCAATCCATTTCATTTATTATTCTTACAAATTGCTCATGTGGCCCATATCTGGCCAGTCAGGGTTTATTCTAATAGGCTCTTAGGTCCTTTTGACAGGACCCTTGTAGTCTTTAATAACTTTGCTTTTTGTATATAACAGTTCCTGCCCCACCATTTCTAGTTACAAAATCTCACCAACAACCATTTCACTGACTTTTCCTTCTTTTTCCTCTGTCAGTAGTCAAGTTCAACTCATAATGACCCCATTATGAGTTGGCCCTTTTTTTCTAATCTGTCCTTTCACATGCTAACGGTTTACCAAGATAACCAACTCATGTAAACACTTGATCTTTATTTTAAAATATTTGGTCCAAATTCACTGAGTTTTGAGGTTCACCATGATTTGGTCCCAGTTAGCCCCATTTTACTTTGAATTTCCTGAAGCATATCTTATATTCCAGCTAAACTACATTTCCCCAATTCTTTAAAAAAAAGTCCTGCATTTTTCTACTTTAATGATTTTGCCTAAGTTAATCATATTTTCTACTTTTTGAAATTCCAGCATATTTTAGGACACAGGTTAGAAGCCACCTCCTTCTGGGAAATTCTACAAGCAATAATATTTCTTTGTTTCTTCCCTGTGGTATTTTTCACTCAACATTTCACATTTTAGTTATTTATCTACATGATAGTTATCTACATAGCATTGAAAAGAATAAATAAATAACCACAACATAACTCAGATCAGAGATCTGTTACTAATAGTTTTGATACTCAGTTATTCTTTTATTTTAAAAAAGGTTTAAAAGATACTGGATTGACAATATCCTCAATTCTCCAGTGATAAATAAATGAACTTCAAGCCCTAGGAAGTTTGCCTAAGCAGTGGTTCAAATGTTTTATCTTGCACTTGACATATTAATCTTGCACAAATGAAATGAACAGAATTCCTAAATGAACAGCAGATCAAACAGGTAAACATCATAGTGATCACTGCCATTTGTATTACCTTTTCCCATAGGTGGACTAAAAAGAAGAAAACCTCCAGAAAATAAAATACAATTCTACCAAGTCAATTCAGAATGGATTCCATCACACTCAGATTGTTCTCAATACTTTGGCCTATAGTCAAGGATAAATAATGTTGTGAGACAAAGTGAAGAGAAAGGTTCTTTACTTGGTGTCATTTTATGCTCAATATAATGCTATTCCATTAGCATGTACCTCAGTATTTTCTTTTTTTTAAAGATTTTACCTACTATTTTTAGAGAGAGGGAGAGGGAGGGAGGCAAAAAGGGAGAGAAACATCAATGTATGGCTACCTTAGACCTGCCTCCACCTATGGACCTGGCTAGAGAGAATGTACCATTTTTTAACCATTTGTTAAAAAAATTTATTTGAAATAAACAAAACTACAGGGATCACAGCTAAGAAAATTTTATAAGTGACTTGCTTATTAAATACTGCAATCCACAAGTTCAACACTTCTTTAATTATATAAATTGGATAGAATCTACGTGATTAAACTTATAGCATAAAATCACTCAATCTCCCCGTTAAAAGATTAAGTTTCACTCTGTACATTTTCTTTCATAGTTTTGTCTTGTAAAGACTATAACAAACTTTCCCTGTATTTGGTTGCAGGCACATTTTGTGTGTGTGCAGGAAATTTCATTCTAGAGTCTGAAATATATGTACAGAGTATAATTTTAAGCTTCAAATCCTATCTTTCTGAAGGAGAAGGCTAATTAATGACCAAACGGATTTAGGGAAATGCCTAAAAACATTGGGTGTTATCAATCATCAAGGAATATAGAGACAAATAAGAATATTAACTTTTAGGACTTTATATGCTGCTTTTCTACCTAAATGTGGGTCGGAAATATGACCAAGTTGGGAAAAGTCTAGCTTGCTAAAGATGACATATCTTTTGGTTGGCTAGAACTGTGCAGTCATAAGTAAACTGGTGTTCTCTGTACAAAGCCCCTTCCCTGAGCCTAAAAATATTTCCTCTTCAGTGCATGAAAAAATCTTCAATAGAAAGACAAATAATACTGACATTTAAATGGGGATAAAGTGCTAGGTTTTTTACTTTTTAAAGTTGGTTACTTATATTTTATACATTTGTATTTCAAAGATTTAAAAATGTAAATACTTAATACAAAAATATTGACTCAATTTTTTATTATATTATGAGCTATTTAGATAGAACCCTATTCAAAATAAGCATAGGTCTCAGCATGAAATTGCATTCCATGTCTTGTGGCATACTCAACTTTTACTAGATATAAGTTCCAATTATTTTAGAAAGAAATCCATAACCCTAATAAAAATAATTATTCTGACTTTAAGTTTTTCAAAGTTTATGTACCCAAAATATAAGCACCATTTTATATTGTCCTGTATAATAGTAATAGAGAAGTCAATATTAGCCAATGAAATTAGAAGAAAAGGTAAACATAGGAAAAGAAGCAAAATAATTCTTTTAATTCAAACTAATTCAGGATGAAGAAACACTAAAAATACCTTACAACTACTTAGAATAGAAAGCAAAAATATTTTTTATCAATGTTTTGTACATGCCAACAAAATATAAAATACTGTAGAATTCCTCTCAATGCAATCATTGTAGGTTAACTTTTAAAAAATTAGTTGAAGCAAAGAATATTTTCCTATTTTATTGTAATTTTTCCATTACCATTTATCCCCATTACACTCTTTCCACCTCTATCCACTTCCCTCCCCTTCCTAAAATCACAAAACTGTTTTCTATATCCATGATCCCTTTTCTTTTTTGATCTGTCTCTTTATCTCCCAACCAACCCTCCAAGCTATCAGCCTGCTTTCTATCTATGAGTATCTCTATTTTCCTTGTGAGTTCAGTTAGTGCTTTAGATTACACATATGAGTGAAATCATATGGTATTTGTCTTCCTCTGACTGGTTTATTTCACTCAGAATAATGTTCTCCAGGTCCATCCATACTGTTGCAGAGGGAAAATTTTTCTTTTTTATGGCCACATAGTATCCCATTGTGTGAATGTCCCATAGTTGTTTTATCCACTCTTCTACTGATGGACATTTGGGCTGCTTCCATATCTTGGCTATTGTAAATAACACTGCAGTGAACATAGGGTGCTTATATTCGTCCCAATTACTACTTTTGGTTCTTTCAGATATATTCCCAGAAGTGGGATAGCTGGCTTGAAAGGCAGATCCATATTTAATTTTTTGAGGCATTTCCACATTGCTTTTCACAGTGATTGCAGCAGTCTGCATTCCCACCAACAGTTCAAAAGTGTTCCCCTTTCTTTACATCTTTACCAGCACTTTTTTTTTTTTTGGTTTGTTGATCATAGCCACTCTGACAAGTGTGAGATGGTACCTCATTGAGGTTTTCATTAGCATTTCTCTGATGAATCTTTTCATATGTCTATTGGTCTGTATGTACTTTTTAGAGAAGTGTCCATTTAGGTCATTTGTCTATTTTTAAATTTGGTTGTTTGTTTTTTAGTGTTGAGTTTTGTAAGTACTTTATAAATTTTTCATATTAACCCTTTATCAGGGTCTCCAATTCTGTGGGTTTTCTTTTATTTAGTTGATGATTTCATTTGCTATGCAAAAACTTTTTAGTTTGATATAGTCCCATTTGTTTATTTTTCCTTTTGTTTCCTTTGCCTAGGAAGATATATGATAAAAAATTGCTATAGGCAATGTCTGAGATTTGCTGCCTATCTTTTCTACTAAGATTTTTATGGTTTGGTTTCAAACATTTAAGTCTTTGTTCCATTTTTAATTTATTCCTGTATGTGGTAAAGGAAGGCCCTCTAGTTTCATTTTTCTGCATGTATCTGTCCAATTTTCCCAACACCATTTACTGAACAAACTATCTTTAGCTCATTGTGTGTGATTACTTCCTCTGGTGAATATTAATTGACTATTAAGGTATGGGTTTATTTCTGGACTCTCTGTTTTGTTCCACTGATCTATGTGTCTGCTTTTATGCCAGGACTATGCTGTTTTGATTACTATGGCCTTATAGTATAGTTTGATATTAGGTAGCATGAGTCCTCCAATATTGTACCTCCTTCTCAGGATCTCTGTTGCTTTGTGGGGCCTTTTGGGATTCCATATAAATTTTTGAAATATTTGTTTTAGGTTTGTGAAATATGTCATTGGAATATTGATAGGAATTACATTGAATCTATAGACTGCTTTGGGTAGTTTGGGCCTCTTAATGATGTTAATTTTTCTTATTCATGAACACTAAATGTGCTCTCACTTATTTGTATCTTTCTTTCTTCAGTGCCTTACCATTTTCCAAGTACAGGTCTTTCACATCCTTGGTTAGATTTATTCCTATGTATTTTATTATTTTTTGTAGCAATTATAAATGGGATTGTAATCTTGATTTCCCCTTCTGTTAGTTTGTTATTTTCATATAAAAAGGCAACTGATCTGGATATTAATTTTGTATCCTGCAATGTTGCTGAATTCATTTATCAGTTCTAGTAATGTCTTGGTAGAATCTTTGGGGTTCTCTATGTACAGTACCATGTCATTTGCAAATAATGACAGTTTACTTCTTCCTTTCCAATTTGGATGTCTTTTCTTTTTTCTTCTTGCCTGATTGCTGTGACTAGAACTTCTATTACTATATTGAATATGAGAGGTGAAAGCAGACATCCCTGTCTTGTTTCCCATCTTAAGGAGAATGGTTATAGTTTCTGCCCATTGTGTATGATGCTGGCAGTGGGTTTGTTATATATTTATGTTTAGGTGTGTTTCCTCCATTCCATCTTTGCTGATAGTTTTTATCATAAATGTTGCTGGACTTTATCAAATGCCTTTTATGTATCTGTTGATATGATCATGTGATTTTTATCCTTCATTTTGTTTGTATGGTGAATGGCATTTATTGATTTGTGAATGTTGTAGCAATCTTACAATTCCTGGAATAAATCTCATTTGATCATGGTGTATAATATTTTTATTTGTTTCTGTATTCAGTTTGCTAATATTTGTTAAGGATTTTAGTGTCTATGTTCATTAGAGATATTGGTTGGCCTATAATCTTTCTTTGTAGTGTCTCATCTGGTTTTGGAATTAGGATAATGCTGGCCTCAGAATGGATTTGAGAGACTTCCTTCTTCTTGAATTGTATAAAATAGTTTGAGGAGAGATGTTAGTTCTTCTTGGAAAGTTTGGTAAAATTCATCTGTGAAGTCATCCAACCCAGGGTTTTGCTTCTTGAGATTTTTTTTTATCACCGCTTCAATTTCACAGATGTAATCTGTCTATTCAGATTCTCTGATTCTTCCTGATTTAGTTTTGGAAAATTGTATGTTTCTAGGAGTTTATTCATTTTGTCCAAGTTTTCCAGTTTGTTGGCATATATGTGTTCATGATATTTTCTTACAATCCTTTGTATTTCTTTGGTGTCAGTTGCTATTTCTCTCTTTTTGTTTCTGATTTTATTTATTTGGATCCTTTCTCTTTTTGTTTTGATGAGTCTGGTTAAAGGTTTGTCAGTCTTGTTTATCTTTTCGAAGAACCAGCTCTTGGATTTATTGACCTTTTGTATTGTTATTTTTTAGACTCTTTCATTTCTTTCTACTCTGATCTTTATTGTTATCTTCCTTCTACTCACTCTGGGCTTTGTTTGTTGTTCTTTTTCAAGTTCCTGTAAGTGTGAAATTAGATTGTTTATTTTAGCTTTTTCTTTCTTATATTGATATAGGCTTGTAATGCTATGAATTTCCCTCTTAGAATTGCTTTCCCAGTGTCCCCCAGACTTTGAAATGCTATATCTTCATTTTCAGTTGTTTCAAGGTATCTTTTCATTTCTTCCTTAATCTCGTGTTGACCCATGCATTGTTTAGTAACATATTATTTAGCCTCTATATCTTTGTGTGTTTTTCAGTGTTCTTGTGATTAATTTCTAGTTTCATAGCATTGTGGTCATAGAAGTGCATGATTTGATTTCAATCTTCTTAAACTTATTGAAACTTGTTTTGTGTTCTAACATCTGATCTATCCTAGAAAATGTTCCATGTGCACTTGGAAAATATGCATATTCTGCTGCTTTAGGGTGAAATATTCTGAAGATATCAATTAAATCCATTTGATCTGGTATGTCCTTTAAGATCATTGTCTCCTTGTTGATTTTCTGCCTGGAAGGCTTTTCCATTTAAGTCAATGGTGTGTTAAAATTCAACCATAACTGTATTTCTGTTGATCTTTCCCTTTATGTCCATTAAGATTTGCTTCATATACTTAGGTGCTCCTATGTTGGGTGGGTAAATGTTTTACTAGGTTTATAACCTCTTTTTGAATTGTTCCTTTTATCATTCTTTAGTGACCTTCTTTGTCTCTTACTACAGCCTTAGTTTTAAAGTCTATATTATCAGATATAAACACTGCTACCCCAGCTTTTTTTTCTTTTCTATTTTCATGAAACATTTTTATATTACTTTACTTTTAGTCTGTTTATATCTTTTGATCTGAGATGGGCCTCCTGGAGGCAGCAGAAGGCTTGATTTCTTATCCATTCAGCTATCCCATGTCTTTTAGTTGGCACGTTTAAGCCATTTACATGAGATGATTATTAATAAATATGTATGTAGTGCCATTTTATTGTTACACTGTTTTCCTGGTTCTTTTTCTTTTTCTTCTTTTTAAATTAGCCTTTTAACATTTATTGCAGTGTTTATTTGGTGTTAACAAATACCTTTAGTTTTTTCATGTCTGGGAAGCTCCTTATTTCTCCTATTTTAAATGACAGTCTTGCTGGGTAAAGTAGCCTTGATTGTAGGTTCCTGTTTTTCATCACTTTGACTATTTCACCCCACCCCTTTTGGTCAGTATATTTCTGTTGAGTGAGTAATCAGATGACAATCTAATTGATGCTCCCTTGTACATAACTACCTGCTTTTCTCTTGTGGCTTTTAGGATTCTCTCTGTGTCTTTAAACCTTAACATTTTAATTATGATGTCTCAGTATGGTCCCTTTTGTGTTCAACTTGTTTGGCACTCTCAGATATGCTTATATTTGTATGTCTTTTTCCTTTACTAGATTAGGGAAGATTCCAGTCATTATTTCTTCAAATAGGTTCTTGATCCCATGCTTTCCCTTTTCTCCTTCTGGTATTCCCATGATTTGAATGATGTTATGCCTCATGTTGTCCAAGTGTTTCTTAAGTTCTCCTCATTTTTCAAAAAATGTTTCGCTGTTCTGCCTAGGTGTTTCTTTTCTACCTTATCTTCCAAAACACTGATTCTATACTCTGCCTCATCTAACCTACTATTTATTCCTTCCAATGTATTATTTATCTCAGATACTGCATTCTTTATTTCTTACTGGTCTGTTTTTAATGCCTTTTATGTCTTTTTCCTTGACGTTGAAAACTCTGATAAATTGCTTGCCTCCATTTCATCTCCTTCTTCTGGAGAATTCTCTTATCCTTCTATTTGGGGTCTGTTTCTTTGTCACCCTATTTTTACTGCTTTTTGTGTTTTCTGCCTTAGTTATTAAACTAATCAGTTGCTAAGCTGATCAGCTGTTAAACTAATGAAGCTGTAATCAGCAGTCCAGCTTAAGCTCTACAGGTTGTGGTTAAGTAATTCCTGCAGATGGGGCTTATTGTTTCTCTTCAGGCTGATGCCATTTGGAGGGGACGGCTCTGCCTGAGAAAGATGGCCTCTGTATTATGGGGAATGACAGCACAGGGATTCTGGTGGCTGTTCCTTCAGTTCTTTCCCCAGAGCCACCAACCCCTGACTCTCCTCAAATGTCTCTAGTCATCTCTATCCTCCCTTTGTCAGAGCCCAGAGTAAGTGACTGCAAATGAAATTTTGTTCATTGGCCCTTTAAGAGGCTCTCTGCATCTCTAGCCATCTCTCCCTGGAAAACAGAAATTCTGCTACTTTTCAGAGACAGATGGATCTAGGTTCCTTTCTGGCTCTGGTGCTGTAAGCTGGGGAGCCCAGCTTGGTGTTTAGTCCCCACACTTCTTAGGTGGGCCCCTATGGCTCTTGAAGTATGCCTTTGCAATTGCAGCTGCCACCCAATGGGAGCCCAGCCAGCCCTCTCATACCTCCTCTGCACTCCCTCCAGTCTTCTTGTGGTAAAGTAGTTTCTTCTTAAGTCTGTCTTTGGTTATAAGGCTTTCTCCAGCTAGTGTCAGTGGGTTATTAGAGATTATGTTTCTACAATTTAGTTGTAATTCCAGATTGGTCCTGGGAGGAGGTTAATATAGTTTCTACTTACCCCTCTGCCATCTTCAAAACCCTCTACCAAGGCCCTGGCTGGTGGCATAGTGGATAAGGCATTGGCCTGTGAACCCAAAAGTCACTGGTTCTATTCCTCAGTCAGGGCACATAACAAGGTTGCACACCAGGTCTCCAGCCAGATCCGTACCTGGAGGCAGGTGAAAAGCAACCATACATTGATGTCTCTCTCCCTCTCTGCCTCTCCCTTCTCCTCTCTCTAAAAATAATAAAATAAAATCTTTAAAAAACAAAACTTTACCATAGTTGTTTTATCCACTTGCCTACTGATGGACTCTGGGGCTGCTTGCAAATCCTGGGTGTTGTCAATAATGCTACAATGAACTTAGGGGTACTTATATTCTTTTGCATCAGTGGTGAGGGTTTCTTTAGATGAATCCCAGAAGTAGAGAATTTTAAGACATAAGGTAATAAATATCTAATTTGACTTAAAATTTATAATTATCCATTTGATGATTTTTTTGATGTTGGGTTACAACCTTCATGTACAGATTCATGGATTGAAGTTCTACTACCTCATTAACACATATAATATATGATCCATAATTTTCTATTTTAATATTGTTAAAGAGGAGTAAAAAATGAAAGAAATTATGAAGCAATCTGACCAAAGAATTTTATAATTTTATGACTTTTACACCAAACGTTTACTGTAGTTTTGCCCAGCTGCAAAATAAGACATTTTAAAGATATAATTGAATCTTCTCAAAGCAATTAATTTGCTTAATATAAACATAATTTTTGCTTTCACAATCATGTCTTATTAAGTTAAATAATATTTAACTTAGATTACAAAATTACAATAACTACTGAAACTAACTTAAACAGATTTGGGAAGCGCACTTATACTTGAGCATTATATATTTCAAATGATGTGGGGAGAAGTACCCCGGTGTATTTAGAGAGTGACCCATTAGACCCAGAGCACCTATACTTTGCAAAGAAAATGTTGATTAATGTTAATGTAGGGAATCAGTTAAGGACACTCATATAATAAATGTTATAGTTTACATAGAGACAAATCTAACAATAAATATTTAAGGCATATATGTTGCAAATTTAAAAAATTAACTATGACACATAAAAACATTTGAATTAATGCCGATATGTTCTTAGTTCTTAGGATTAGTCATAAATGTCATAAAGGTGCCAGCTTTCCCTATAGAAATCTATAGATGCAATGGAATTTCAATCAAAATCCAAATGGTTTCTAATTTAAAACTGACAGAATCATAAAATGTATCCCAAATAAAAAATATGCAAGAATAGCCATGGATATTCTGAAGAAAGGTAATAAAAATACCTTATCTCTTAAAATATCCTAAGGCTTATTATAAAGTACAGTAATAAACTCATAATAATTTTATAATAATAAGGGAAAGTTAATGCCTTTCTACCAAGAACCCCAAAACAAAACCAAATATTAATGAAAAGTTGGCATATTTGATAAGGAGACATTTAACATAACCAGAGAGCAAACAGATTATTTAATCTATGATGTTGAAACAACTGCTAGTTGTTGGAAAAAAAAGTAAGTTGCTTTCATACTGCATTCATTGCACCATTATACATTTCAGGTGAGTCAAAAATATAAAGGTAAAACTGAAACCATAAAAGTAGGAGAAGAAATATGTATGAACAGTTTTATAATTTTGGGGTGGAAAAGGCATTTCATTGCATGAAATTCAGAAGCCAGAAAGGAAGAAATGGGATAAATTTTACTACATTAAACATTTTTGTTTGGGTAAACATAAGTAGGCCAAAAAATAACAAATAAACAGAAATAAAGGTCCAACAACAAATAACAAAATATAAAGTATACACATATGACCAAATGTTAATGCTATTAATATCAAAATTGCTCTTAAAAGCAAGTACTAAATGAAAAATGGATGGGAAGTAAAGGAAATTTGTGAAGGAAAATCAAAAAAGGCAATAAAAATGTAAAAAGGAGGAAATATAAAATTTTAAAGCCATTTAATAGGTTGACAAAGTTGAAAAAATATTATGTCTAGGTTTAATATGTGGAACCAGACAGTTTCATGCTCCATTAGTGGGAGTATTAATTACTGAGAGATCTATGGAAATGGTAACAAAATTTTAAATGAACATACTCTTTATATTTAAGGTCATATACATTTATAGATGTGTACTAAGATATGTACACAAAGATGTTCATTATAGAATGCATACAGTGGTAAGAAACAAAAATCAACAGACAACTGGTTAAATTACAGTGCATCCAAACAATGGATCACTACATGCTATTTAGAAGGCTTGTATTTTTAAAATATTTAGTGACATGAAAATATTATTTTTGTGCACAAAAGCAGGTTGTACAACAATACATATACAATTATTACTTTTATATAAAAGTATATATAATATTGAATATTGATCTCTCTATATGTAACCATCAATATAATATAAATATATTTTATGTGTAGAGTAAATGTCTTTGAGTGGTGGGATTTAGGTATTACTTTGAATTCTACAATACTTTATATGTTTCCATATTACTTAATTTTTTTGTAATAAGCATGTTTTATACTATTTACAGAAAAATATTTTTAAAATATTGTGAGAAAATAGTGAGAAAGAATATTTCATTGAGTTTATCTTATCCTTTTAGTTATAATAAAAGGTAGCCTTATGCTAAAACATGATTTATATCTAACCAACAAACATTTTTGGCCAAATTATAGAGTTAGAAAAAAATAATTCTGTATCTGTTTCTTATATGGTAAATAGGATTTTATTTCTACTTATGTCTGAATCTAAATATGCAAAGTAAATTACATAGCTAAATTTCAGAATTCTTATTCTGAAGTGCATTATGTACACTAATTTTGAATGTAAATAAAGAAAACTCTACTACATTATTAGAAGTCCAGGTAAAAGATGAACTCTAGGTCTGGCTTAATTGTTGTGGCTCAATACTGTCACCAGCAACTCTAGTAATTTCCAAATCTCTAATTATATCAATATCTTCAACTTCAACTACAGCCACACTTCCTTGATATGTCCATGAGGAAAGAAGGAGTAAAACTTTTTTTTCCAAGCATGAAATACAAGTCCTTCCTTTCAATCTGATTGAATCAACTTAGGTCACATGGTCACCCATGAGCCAATTATATTTTCAATACAGTGCCATGTACTGATTGTCTTGGACTAATGTCCACCTATTTCTGAAATTAAGGATGGGGGAAAACTACCTGAAAAACTATAATTCTGTTTGAAATTGGGGTGTGACTAACAAGTAGGTAACAAATACTGTCCACAAAAATAGGATACACAGTTGTTGTTTTTTAATGTACAAGATAAAACTCAAAGTTTCATTAGAATCATCTCAATTAGCTGGACATATTGAGTAAATGTATTGTGTAATTTTGGAGACTATTGAAGACTATTGACATTACTTGAATGATATGTGTTGCTTATATAAATCTGAGGTCATGGAACAAGTATAAATTTTCATCTAACTTAAAATAAATGTCTCATCTTGTTGTGGCTCCCAAATATATGACATTTCAAGGCTGATCAATTTAGTTTAAATCAAACAGTTTTTTAAAAAATGAATGCATTCTCTAAATATCTTTGTTGCTCTTATAGTTGTAGAAAATCTTTGTTAAATCCTAGGAGTAAATTATTTTTGTTTCTGAAACCATAGCTCAATGACAAAGATAATATTGAGTAATAGATTGTGTTGAAAACAAAAGACAGTGATTAGAGAAAACATTACATAAAAGCATTTGAATGAGTACATAAAACAGAATGGCACAGAGTTTTCCAAGATCAGATGAGATCGGGCATGTTCAGGGTGGTATGGCCGTAGACTGCACAGAGTTTTTACTATGAATGGAGAAGGAAATGTTCTAGATCGTAAATCCCCCTAAATTTTGGCATATACAAGAATACATAATGTTGAATTTGGTTTTCTTTTCCAATACTTCTTTTCTAAAACTCTCATTTATTGCCAGGTCACAAGGAAGTATACATTTAATTTAGCATATTAATTTATGTTGGACCAGACCTACACTTTTTTAGTGAAAAACAATGGTTTTCTGCACACAGGCAAATGGTGGCAAGAGCAAGTGACTATATTATACCTTTCTGTAAGAGCTCAACACCACCTTCTGACTCAAATACTAATTAAATATTAACTAAATTTTGAGCTCTCAGCACATAAAGGGGAGAGAAAAATACCAAAAGCTCTTTGGGCTAAATGACAGATTTACGATGGTTCAGAATGGATGCTTTCTGGGGAGGGTGTGTAGGATACTTCTGATTAATTAAAACAAATATAAATCTTAACCAGTGTCTGTTCAATTTGAATGTCTATAATGATGAATCATAATACACAATAGTCAACTGTACATAGGCTCCCTGTGGGAAATAGATAGTAAAAAGAAATCTTTTTCTTTTCTCCATTGTCAGGCAAACAGGAAGGTTGGCAAATTATGTGGGGTCATTATGAAAGCTCAAAAGAAGATTTTTCTAAGCTGGCCATGCAAAAATGCTGAAGTAAAGCATGTCCTCTGCAAATAAGATATTTTACCTGTGTTGACAACATTCCTTGGAAATTTTGAAGCCTCTAAGTGCCTTATGCGGAAACATAATTTCAAGACAAGGTCAAAACCAATCATAACCCCCCACCCAACCAATTTGACAATCATCCAGATAGCTGCATTACCTTTGATAGACCCAGTTTGGCGGTATTTCCTTTGGGCTACTCAGGTGTACAGGTCATTTTCAAAGGCTGCTGACTGCCTAAATAAGACAACTGACAGAGTTTAGTAGCAGTCAATGTTTACTACTACCTGATTCCAACCTACCTTTCTAATATTATGCCTTGTATGTGCTCTTTGTTTTAGCTTTCTGTGGTCTCTGTGTCTTTGCTCATGCTGTCCCTAGAGTACCTATCCTCCTGCCTCCTGTGTTCAAATACAACCTATTCTTTAGCTGCAATGCAACCTCTTCCAGGAAGTGGGCTATGGACCTCCAGTAATTCATGCGGTGTTCTAAAGCCTTAAAGATGGTATAATGCTGACTCAGAAATGCCTGAATCTTACCTTAAACAAAAGTCACTTACCTTCTCAGGAGAATGACACATAGAGATAGCAATAAAAAGAGAAAATAAAATTTCTTTTTATTATTGGAACTTTGGGAAAGTGGGTTCAAACCTATAATATTTCTCTACCTGAATGCCCACATCTAAATCTTATCATCTCTATTAACAGATGAAAGATAGAAAAGATGATAGTACTTAAGGATGTGCAAAAACAGATAGACTATTGGGAACCTTATACTTCCCTTTTCATGTAAGTGCCTCTGACCACTAATAAATGGGATCCAATAACTTTTCATGAATCTAATCCCTAGGATCAAAATCTTTCTACTTGAGGAAGGAGGGAAGGGATGACAAAGGTACCCAATCCCCTTGATGTTTATGCAAATCTAGGTCAGTTTTTAGGATGAATT
Organism: Noctilio leporinus; assembly: GCA_004026585.1. Classification (NCBI taxonomy): domain Eukaryota; kingdom Metazoa; phylum Chordata; class Mammalia; order Chiroptera; family Noctilionidae; genus Noctilio; species Noctilio leporinus. The sequence continues at coordinate 23,054 of PVIW01012624.1, forward strand.
CATATTGTAGTAGGGAGAAGTACATGATTCTCTTCTAGTCTGGTTGGGCATGCCTTGAAATTTTCTTTTCAGGTTCCTTACCTATACTACAAACCAGACTCCCTCTTCTGTCCTCCTGTGAGCTTGATATACAGTTGGGCTTACTGTGGGGCTCATTCCCTTTGGGGCCCAGATTATGCTCCTTCTGAATCTTCTAGGTCACCTGGCACCTGAAATGGAATCACTTGTACCATTTCTGAAATTACACCATCTCTAGCTCTATAATCTTTGTCCAAGAGATATTATGTCCTCCACAATGTTATGCAGGAGTGTTTTTACACAAGCACAGGAAGATATCAGAATATTGGTCACTGAAGTTTAACATAATTTTGAGGGCACCTTGATTTGCATTTTTAAGATTTGTAAGAAGAGAAAGACTAATACCTCACATGTTATGACAAATATGTAAAAAATTACTCTAATAAAACAAAAGCAAGAATCAACAATTATTCTAATGAAATGCTTTTGAAATAGTAATTCAAGACATTTTTACATATAGACATTAAAATTCTGAGATTTTCCACAAATTTCCCCACAATACTATAAAGATTACCTCTGCTGAACAAAATGGTCGAGCATAATTCACAATGTGGAGAAGTTTATGCTCCTTCTAACTCTCCCTTCTCCATACTCTCCATGCATTTCACTTAGATCAATCTCCAAACACTACACTTGTCATGTCACTGAGCTGCTATGAATTCTTTATTTGTTCTCCATTGCTTACAAGATAAAGTCCTCCATTCTTTTCACCCAGCCCTTTTACTCTGGTGTTGAAGGGCATCTACAATCATGAACTGACCTCTGTTCTCATTTATCTCCAATACTGGAATGTTATATAATTGTATTTGCATAGAGTTCCTCAAACTTGCTTTGTGTGATCTCATTTCTGAATACTCAAAGGAAAGTATCTTTAGTCTCCCCAAAATATATTGCATCCTCTCCTTTAATCTTCTCAGTTATTTTGAGGCTTAATTCAAATGCCACTTCTTCCATCAAGCCTGGTTAAAAGTAAAAGCAATAGAGGCATGGTGAACAGAGATGTAAAACTTTCCAGGGCCCCCAAAAAGTCCAAAATTTAGTCCCACCTTTCACGACAGAATGGATGGAACTAGAGAATACTATGCTAAGTGAAATAAGTCAGTTGATGAAAGACAAATGCCATTTGATCTCACCTATAAGAGGAACCTAATGAACAAAATAAACTAATGAGAAAAATAGAACAAGAGGCATGGAACAAGAAACAGAAGGACAGCATTCAGAGGGAAGATTAGAGGGGGATTAGGGTGGAAAGAAGGGACTAAAGAAAGAGCATGTATTGATAACCCATTGGCAATAACAGCAGTGTGGGGAATGACTGTGGGGATAGAGGTAGGCTGGGTGGAAGAGGGCAAAGGGGGAAAAATTGGAACAACTATAATAGAATAACAATAAAATATTTAAAAAAATAAAATGTATTGTCTCCCAACTAATAGACTGAAATTGAAAATACTGAATGTCTAATTAAATGACTTCCAAATGTATGTCAACTTCACTAATTATTCAATTAGTACTCATAAAATATCACTCCCATTGAAAATAATTGGTGAGAACTTTTATCAATTTGCAAGGATTTGTGTGACTACATCATGATTCCTGAAAAATCATAGTCATTATTAACCAAGTTATATAGATGAATAGTTTCCAAAGATTGAAAAAAAAATCTTTCCAACATTTTTCGTAATAAAAAATACAGGATGAGAGAGGTGAAGTATATTTTAATATGTTTGCTATGAACTGAAGTAGATCTTCTGAAAGTGTGAGTCACTATGACCTTCAAAAGTCTTCAATGGCCTGGCCATACTTAGTGAATCTGAGGCTGACTGCAGAATAGAGAACTCTACATTCATTCTGGAAGCCCAAGGGGAAGTTCTATAGTTCTGTCCAGCCAGTGGGCCTCTCTGGCCTTCACTCACTTTTGCCTATTATAAGACAAAATCTTAGAGTTCATTCCCCATCTATTTAGAAAGGTTGTTTTAAAGAAAAAATGAGATCAACTTAGTGAATGTGCTACATATAAATGGTGAGGAATATTCATTGCTGGACTCCGAGCAATTGTGAGTTCAACAATCATGAATTCATGCATCAACTATATTTTGAGCACCGATTAGGCACCAGAGAATACTATTCAAAATCATCTCACTAGAGTATGAGTGGCAAACTCAAGGCCCATGGGCTGAATCCAGCCCTCCACCTTGTTTTATCTGGCCCAGCACCTTGTTTCTAACTGGCTCACTTAACTGCTAAGGAGTAGTTACATTTATACAGTCCTAAAATTACATTTGGCCCTTTTAAGGCAATTGCAAGGCTGATGTGGCCCCCTGTGAAAATGAGTTTGACACCCCTGTTCTAGTGTCAGCATAAATAAGCAAGTATATAAAGAAGTAAGGAATACTACATGTTCTGGTGCAGTAAATAGAGCACATGGTTAAGAATGTAGGCTGGCATCAGACTGCCTGGGCCCTAACCCAGCTCTTCCACTTACTAAACATATGACCAATGCAAGTTTAACTTCTTTGTCTTTTGTTTTTTGGTTTTGTTTGTTTGTTTGTCTTTGTATGTAGGATGAGATGATTAATAGTCTATCTTATAGAATTACTATAAGGATTAAATGCGATAAGACATATATTTATAGAACAGTAACTATAGGAGTAAATATCTAATACTCATTATTTACTCCTATTGTTTATAATGACTGGGTGCAATTATAGGAGAGTGATGGAAGACAATGTAGGAAAGATTTTTCAAGTGGGAGAAACAGCATGTGCAAAGACATTGAGGTACTAAAGAGTATGCAACAGTGCATGGACATTAAGTGGTTTAATGGGCTAAAGCTGAAGGTGTCTGCAGAATTGCAAGAGTTGAGGCTGGATGGTGAGGTAGGATACAATTTTGCTGTACAAATTAGTTTAGAGGTTTATAGCTTATTCTGTGTATGCAATAAAAAGCTACATAAGAGTTCTGAACAGGAAAAGGTCATGATTGAATTTCTGCTTCAGAAAGATCACTCTGGAAGCTAGATGGAATGTGGGCAATAGAGGAGGCAGAGAGAACAGTTAGAAGGTTATCACAAAAGTCTGTGTAAGCAATTTAAGGACCCAAAGCAGGGCACCAGTGATGAAGATGAAGAAGAGAAGGAAGAGATGAAAATTTTCTCAGCAAGAACATCAATAGGACATGTGTACTATTTGGTGGCAAGGATGAGCAAAAGTAAAGATCTGAAGTTGAGGAGTTTTGCACTTCTGTCTTGGTTAAATAGTAGCACCACAAACATAAGACAGTAAGTTGTTCTTCACTGAGTTAAGGGAAAAAAAGAGGGGACAAGAGTCTTTGTAAGAAATCCTAATGTTAAATGGACTGAGGACATGGTAGGGGAGCTGTTATAAAGGTCTATGCTCTTCCTAGTCTGTACACCTGTTCCATCTATGGTGTAATTGGTATTTACCAAGATAAAGTTTTAGCACTGGAAATCACATCAACTTCACCACTAAGCTGTTTGAATCAACTGACAATTTTTTTGTAAAGAGACTTTCTTGAAGAAAGCAGTGAGTTGATTTGCATTTGAATGCAAGTTCCTTACCTCCTTGTAGATTTGTAGCAGTGTTCACTGATTTGGACCAGTCTGAGATCCCACATTCAGCAGCATTGATGTAAATGACTAAATGGATGGGCTTGAGGTCTCATGAGAGACCTATGCTGGAGATAGTAATTTGAGAAATGTTAGTAGCTACAGTCATTATTTAGTGGTGAGGTTGGTAAGAGATGGTATAGACATGAAAAGAAGGCTATATTGGTTTACTATGGCTGTTGTAACAAAGTGTCACAAACTAGGTGGCTTTAACAACAATTTATTTTCTTATAGTTCTGGAGTCTAGAAATTCAAGATTAAGTGATAGACAGGGTTGGTTCCTTTTGAGAGCTGTAAGGAATAATATATTCCATACCTCTCCCCTAGCTCCTGGTGGTGTCTGTCTTGTGGAACCATCACCCCAATGTCTGGCTTCCTTTTCACATAGCATTCTCCCTGTGTGCATCTCAATGTTCAAATTTCCCTGGTCAATAAAGACACCAGTCATAATGAATTAGGGTTCACTATAACAATCTCCTTCTTAATTACATATGCAAAGAATGTAAGGTCACATTTTCAAGCACTGGGAGTTAGGACTTAAACATATGGATTTGATGGGGTGGGGCGCAGACACAAAAATCCCTTAACAAGAGCCAAAGATGGAGATCTGAAGAATGTGAATATTTGAGATTCAGATACTCATGCCCTGCATTACAGGATACGTCCTAAGTTGGTGCCCCTCAACTTAATTAGATTGACAGGTTTTTAGAGATCAGGAAGGCTGTCTAAAATGCCTTTGCATAATTTGCCTGCAAGATTTAGTGAGTTTCTTGTATGTATATGTGGCTCAAAACAATGTTGTCTGATGATGTGAAAGAAACAAACATTGAATATGGAAGAGCCCCTGAAAAATGTTTTAAACACAGTATGTTATGACACTGTCTTACAGACAACAGTTGCTGTACTTGTCAGAAAAATCACCAAAGTAGATATTCAAGATATGTTTTAACTCATTTGCTTAAACAACTCTATGTCTATCGTTACACCAAAAGGCTGTTTTTCTGCATGGGCAACAGAAGGCATAATTATTTGCAAGAATTTTCAATGTTTATCCTTTGCTTTTCTAAGTGGCACAGTAGATTCTCTGTAGACTCTGCATGTTTACCAAAACCCTATTGTCTATGTGAAAGCACTACAGCCCCTAGAGGACTGGTAATTGAGCATGAGCTTCTGGAACACTTGGGAATGGTTTTTACTAGTTAACTTCAAAGTATGCATCTCAGAACTTTCCTACTGCACATGAGTGGTCCTGGGAAACACCACATGACAGACTGATATTTTCCTCCCATAGGCTGTTGTATAATACATTATCAATTGTAATGAAGAGTTTCATTATCATTAGCAACACATTATACATTTACTCCACATCTCTCAATTTTATAATAGTAACTGGAAGCATGGAACACTTGGGGGCTTGATAACCTATTTTATCTTTAAACTTTTCAAGTGTTCCCTTTGCTAGTTAAAATGAAAGAAATGACTCATTCAGCAAAGGTAATTTTCCCTTTGACTAGTTAAAAGTATCAGAAAAATCTCTACTGCAGCTCTTGTATTTTTTATACATATTTCATATCCATTATATTATTTCTATATCTAATATACAAAAGTGCTATAGTTGTTATTTATGTATATCCTAACTATACTCTTAAAGGACTTCCAAGGTAAGACTAGCTAGCTTATAATAAGAGATAAAATAGTGTCAAAATCCTATAAGAGAATAAACTAGAGGAAAAAGCATATTTATTTGTGGCTAAACATATATAGAAATTATAGGTCCCATTCTATAATTTTGGCCATATTGAGACTGATAATATTTTGAACAGCTAAGTTTTACCATAATACTGTTGAATGCCTTTTTTTTTGTTGTTGTTCAGAAAGAGCTAAATCAAGTAAAACATCCTAAAGAAAATATATCCAATATAAAGATTCCATTCTCATCTTGTCTCTTTCTGACTTAACGTTGGCCACCTAAACACGGACTGTAGTACTTCAAATTCAACTGGGATTCAGCCAGTGCAAGAAATGCATAACTGCTATGGTTTTTAAAGGAAGACTTTTTAATGAATCTAGAAATTCAACAGTTGTTGGTATAAACAAGCTAGGTTGGGAAATGATTGATGGTATGTTTCTGCAACATCAATAATTTGGAGTTTATTCAGTAATTAGTTTACCCTTCATGTTTTCCACTGAGAAGCTTTTATAAAAAGTTAATATGTTGTGTTTCTATAATAGAGGCACTGTTCAAGACTCCTTCACTTCCTCTCCTAGAAAACTTAGGAAATAAAGCATCAGTGCAGAGTTTAAACAGTTGGAATGCTCACAAGCCCCTACTATGTGCCAGGCACTGTTTGAGGAGATAAGGAATTAAGAAGTAAATTGTGGTTCCTGCCTTTGAGGTTCTTATAGTCTAGTATACAAAAATATATTTAAGTATAACATACAGAAAGTAACATGGGAATAGACTAGGGAATTAATGGGAGTGTTCAGTTCAATATAAAGTTTTGGGTAAGGTTTCTTGATGGAGATATACCTTGAAGGAGTTAACTAAAGGGCAAATAAGAGCAAATCAGGTGAAAAAGGTGGGTAAGATGTTCTAAACAAGGAACAGAATAAGGAAAGGTACTAGGTACTGTAATATAAAATAGGATGGAAGCATTTGAGGGACAAAAATACAAGAATATTATTTTAACTGTTATTGATAATATTTGCTCAACATTTACCTCATATTAATGTTTAATTAAGCAATTAACATGCTTTTGTTTCTTGTAACCTTCAATATTATTTCCCCCATTTTACAGATAGAGAAACTAAGACTTAAATAGATTGGATAATATTTGCAAGGTTATACATCCACTAGGACACAAAACTGACCATGGATTTGAACCAGAGAGTGCAGAGTTATCAAAGTGCCTCAACCAAAGAGGACTAGGGGTACATTGTACCTTCTACTTTATATGCTTCATAGACAATGCTTAATCATAATCACTGCTTCTAGGTTTGCTTATCATATCAATAATGATAATGATCACTGATGACAGCAATAAAAAATAAGGCTTGTTGTGATCAGTATTTTACATATATTAACTTCTAAGTTCTTTCACTGATAAAAATAAAACATTGTACATACTAACTTAGAAATAACAAAGCAGGAGGGAAGATGGCGACAGAGTAGAGAGCAGTGCTGATGGTGTTCTCGAGTACCAAAGCAGCTAGAGGGCAGGATAAGGAGCGTGAGACGTCTTCAGGACCCTAGGGATTGGAACGGGCAGCATCTGGACACAGGGGAGCAGAGCCCAGAGGCAGAGGAGGCCAGAAGGACAGTAGGTGAGGCGTTCCCGACCGACCGGCCAGCGGGCCGAGGTCGGCTCTGGACAGGGGCGGCTCTGCCCAGAGGGGCGCGTTTGACCGGGGCCAGTTTCAGGCTCCCTGGCGACTGGAAGTCTCAGCAGTGAAGTGCGGGCGGCGAGGGCAAACGCAGTAGGGAACGCGGAATTGAACTCTTGCAGGGGAGGGACTGTGTGAGAGACTCACCCCGGCAACAGGGAGAGGAGGCTTCGCTGCGCGGGCGGGGCTAGAGTTGGAGGAGAAGAGTCCTGTGGGAAGCTGGAGCGGGGGAGCGGGAAGTGCACCGGCCGGGGCGGCAAGAGGGCTGAAAAACGGAGCTGCTGGGCCGCTGGGGAAACAGCAGCTAGAAGCCCCTGCGAGGGGGGAGGCCCAGCCCTGGGCAACCACACAGGCCCCCAGGCTCCGCGGGAAAATCCAAAAGGCAAGCCGGAGAGCTGGCAAGCCGGGAACTTGTGGCAGGCGACCCGCCATTCCCGGAGACAAAAGTCACACCACCTACGCCTGGGAGGGGCTCATCACAGAGGCCCCGTAAAGGACTCTGCGGAGAGCTGATTGGCTTGGAGGCGGGGTGCTCGCCCCGGAAGGGCGGGACAGTGTAGGCGGACCCCGGACAGTGTTGACTGACAGGCCCGGCCTCCTCCCGGAACTGCAGGGGTGGGGCCAGTCGTCACAGGGACCAGCAAAGTTGCGGGCTGCCCTGCAGAAGTGCTGGGGGCTGTCCTGAGCAGGAAACTCCGCCAGGCTCCAGAACATCGGCAGCCCTAAAACCCAGCCAGGCTGCTGAAGGCCCAGCCTACCTGGGGGTGGACACTCAGAATCAGCCCTACTGCGACAATCATAGGCCCTGCCACGCGCCAAGACTGGCTAGAATATAGACTATAGACTGTAAAGTCCTGACCAAGAAAAAGAGGCAGCATCAGGAAAGGGATTGCTGCCAATCTCAAGCACCTGAATTATACCGAGAGCAATATGAACTATTAAGCCTCAACATATCCTTTGCAAAAGTTACTCCTCACATATTCTTAATCCCCCCCATAC
>PVIW01012625.1:0-18462 GCA_004026585.1 Noctilio leporinus
CTCTCGGTATAATTCAGGTGCTTGAGATTGGCAGCAATCCCTTTCCTGATGCTGCCTCTTTTTCTTGGTCAGGACTTTACAGTCTATAGTCTATATTCTAGCCGGTCTTGGTGCGTGGCAGGGCCTCTGATTGTCGCAGTAGGGCTGATTCTGAGTGTCTGCCCCCAGGTAGGCTGGGCCTTCAGCAGCCTGGCTGGGTTTTAGGGCTACCAGTGTTCTGGAGCCCGCAGGGAGCCCCCTCCCACTCCTGGCAGAGGTTCCGGCCCAGGACGCGCCCCCAGCACTTCTGCAGGGCAGCCCGCAATTTCGCTGGTCCCTGTGATGACTGGTCCCGCCCCCGCAGTTCCGGGAGGAGGCCGGGCCTGTCAATCAACACTGTCCAGGTTCCGCCTACACTGTCCCGCCCTTCCGGGGCGGGCACCACGCCCCCAAGCCAATCAGCTCTCCGCGTAGTCCTCCAAGCGGCCTCTGTGATGAGCCCCTCCCAGGCGTGGGCGGCGCGGCCTTTGTCTCCGGCAATGGCTGGTTTCCTGCCACTAGTTCCTGGCTCGCAGGCTCAACGCCTGGAGCTTCCTGCGGAGCCTGGGAGCCCGTGTGGTCGCGCAGGGCTGGGCCTCCCCCTTCGCAGGGGCTTCTAGCTGCTGTTTCCCCGGTGGCCCAGCAGCTCCGTTTTTGGCCCTCTCGCGGCCCCTCTGGTGTTCTTCCTGCTCCCCCGCTCCGGCTTCCCGCAGGACTCTTCTCTGCCTCTAGCCCCGTGCGCGCGGAGCCTCCTTTCCCCGCTGCCGGAGTGAGTTTCTCACAGTCCCTCCCCTGCAAGAGTTCAATTCCGGGTTCCCTACCGTGTTCGCCCTCGCTGCCCGCACTTCTCTGTTGAGACTTCCAGTCGCCAGGGAGCCCGGAACTGGCCCCAGTCAAACGCGCCCCTCTTGGCAGAGCCGCCCCTGCCCAGAGCCGACCTCGGCCCGCCGGCCGGTCTGTCGGGAACACCCCACCTACTGTCCTGCTGACCTCCTCTGCCTCTGGGCTGTGCTCCCCTGTGTCCAGATGCTGCCCGTTCCAATCCCTAGGGTCCTGAAGACGTCTCACGCTCCCTATCTTGTCCTCTAGCTGCCTTGGCACTCGAGAACACCATCAGCACTGCTCTCTACTCTGTCGCCATCTTGGAGCCCTCAAATTTCTTATATAGTTGTATGTAGTAATTTCTTACACTCATTTGTATTTCTGTGGTATCGGTTATGACTTCTCCCTGTAGTTTCTGATTTTGTTAATTTCCCCCACCCCCTCTTTTTTAATCATCTTAACAATAACCCACAGCCTTTGGACCAACTTTGCTCTCTCTTTTTTTAATGAGTCTAATTAGTGGTTTGTCAATTTTGTTTATCTTTTCAAAGAACCAGCTCCTGGATTTGTTGATCCTTTGAATTGTGATTTAGTCTCTATGTTGTTTAATTCTGCTCCGATCTTGATAATTTCCTTCCTTCTTCTTGCTCTGGACTTTGTTTGTTGTTGCTGTTCTAGTTATTGAAGCTTTTGTGATTAGGCTGTTTGTATGAGTTCTTCTAAACTTTTTAGGTAGGCCTGTATTGCTATGAATTTCCCCCTGAGGACTGCCTTTGCTGTGTCCCATAAGTTTGGGGGTGTTGTGAATTCATTTTCATTTGTTTCCAGATGCTTTTTGATTTCTTCTTTGACCTCATTATTAACCCATTCCTTACTTTATAGCATGTTATTCAGTCTCTATGAATTGTATTGTTTTTGGTTTTTTTCCTTGAGATTGGTTTCTAGTTTCAAGCCATTGTGATCTTAGAAAATACTTGGTATGATATCAATTTTTCTTGAACTTGAGGAGGTTTGTTTTGTGTCCTACCATGTGGTCTAACATTGAGAATGTTCCATGTGCATTAGAAAAGAATGTGTATTTCACTTCTTTGGGGTGAAAAGTTCTGTATATGTCAGTTAAGTCCATTTCATCTAGAGTGTTGTTCAATGCTACAATATCATTGGCATTTTGTTTTGTTTCTGTTTAGAAGATCAGTCCATTGTTGATAATGGTATATTAAAATACCCTACTATTAATGTGTTGCTGTCTATATCCTTCTTGAAGTCCTGCAGGATTTTCCTTATAGATTTGGGTGCTCCGACATTGGGTGTACATATATTTATGAGGCTTATGTCTTCTTGATGTATTGTTCTCTTAAGTATTATGAAATGTCCTTCTTTGTCTCTTTTTATGTACTTTATTGTGAAATCTGTTTTGTCTAAGTATTATTACCCCCAGACTTTTTGTCATGTCCATTTGCTTGAAATATTTTTCCCATTCCTACACTTTCAGTCTGCGTCAATCTTTTGCTGTGAGGTGGGTCTCTTGAAGACAGCATATATGTGGGCCATGTTTCCTTATCCATTCAACTACCCTATGTCTTTTTATTGGTGCATTTAATCCATTTATGTTTAAGGTTATTATTGAGAGCTACTTCTCTACTGACATATTTCCCCATTTGTTCCTGCATTCCTGTCTTTCTTTGTGCCTTCATCTTTTTAAAGCAGGCCTTTTAGCATCTCTTGCAATGCTGGTTTAAGTGGAAATGTATTCTTTTAGCATTATTTCATCTGGGAAACTCCTTATTTTGAATAAGAGCCTTCTGGGTAGAGTATTCTTGGTTGCAGACCTTTCTTTTTCATTACTTAAGAGTAATTTTTGCCATTCCCTTCTGGCTTGTATTGTTTCTGTTGAGAAATCAGTTAGTAACCTTATGGGAGCTCCTTTATATGTTATTAGCTGTTTCTCTCTTAATGCTTTTAGGATTCTCTATTTGTCTTTGAAGTTTGCCATTTTTAAGTATGATGTGCCTTGAAGTGGGTCTGTTTGGATTCATCCTCATTGGGACCTTCTGTGTTTTCTGAACACAGAAGCATTTTCTGAACACAGAAGTAACATTTTCACTCATTATGTTAGGGAAGTTTTCTATCATTATTTTTTTGAATAAGTTTCCTATTCCTTGTTTCTCATCCCCTTCTGGTATCCCTATGATATGGATATTGTTGCTTTTCATGTTGCCCTGTATTTCTCTTAAAACCTCTTCATTGTTTTTCAGTCTTTTTTCATTTTGTTGCACTGTCTGATTATTTTTTTCCTGTTGTCCTCCAACTCACTGATCTGGTCCTCTGCTTCATCTAACCTGTTTTGAATTCCTTCTATTGTGTGTTTCAGTTCTGAGATTGTGTTCTTCATTTCCACCTGGTTCTTACTGATCATTTCTATGTCCTTTTTAATGCTGGTGTAATATCAATAAGTTCCTTGTAGTTTCCCTGGAGTTCTTTGTAGTTTTCTTTGAGCTCAGTCAGCTTGTTGAGTTGTCTTATAATGATTTCTTTGAATTTCATGTATGGTATCTTGATTATTTCTATTTCATTTCTCAGTCAGTCTGGTGATTCCTACTTTCCTTTTGGTGATGGACTATTTCTTTTTTCCCACATTTTGGGTGTCTGTTGTTGCTTATTTTTGTTTCTTGAATTAATCTGCTTTGACTCCCTCCCTTTGTGGAGTGTCCTTCTGTGTTAGGAGATTTGTGGGGTTCAGAGGTGCAGTCTCCTAGATTTCCTCAACTTGTTGCTCTTGGGGTGCCCTTTATGTCATTAACTTGGGCTATCTGGTTGTATTTTGGATTCGTTGTATGTGTTGCTCCTTTCACTCCAGTTGGCTGAGAGACACTCCTTCTATCATATCTCATACACTGTTATTCGTGATTAATAGTTCATGAAGCTTTTGGTATAACTCAGGTGCTTGACATCAGCAGTGATTCATTTCATGAGTCTGCCTCTTTTCCTTAATCTAGTCTCTGCAGTCTACAGTCAGGCTTCAGGTCCTTGGAGTGACAGGGCCTATAGCTGTTTCAGTCAGGTCTGGTTCTAAGTGCCATGCCTCTCAGTAGGCTGAGCCTCCAGTAGCTGAGCTGGGTTTCAGCACTGCTGATGTTTTGGGGTCCTCTCCATGCTGGTTCTGCTAGGTGCTATTTTTGCTGTTGATGGCTACCACTCCCCCAACATCCACCCCCCACCTGCCCCCAGGCTCCTGGAGGTGGTTTCCGCCACCTGCAATGGGTGTCTGGTTCCCAGTTTGCTAATATTTTGTTGAGGGTTTTATCATGTGTGTTCATCAGGGATATTGGCCTATAATTTTCTCTCTTCGTTGTGCCTTGATCTGGTTTTGGATTAGGATAATACTGGCCTTATAAAATGAGTTTGGAAGCCTTCCCTCCTCTTGAATTTTTTGAAATAGTCTGAGAAGGAGAGGTGTTAGTTGTTTTTGCAATGTTTAATAAAATTCAGTTGTGAAGCCATCTGGTCCAGGGCTTTTGTTTATCAGGAGTTTTTTCATTACTGCTTCAGTTTCACTAGGGGTAATCTAATCTGTCTTTTTAGATTCTCTGATATTTTCTGGTTTACTTTTGGAAGATTTTATGTTTCTAGGAATTTATTTTGTCCAGGTTGTCCCATTCATTGGCATATAGATAGTTATTCATAATCTTATTTTACAATCCTTTGTATGTTTTTGGTGTCAGTGTAATTTCTCATCTTTTATTTCTGATTTTATTTGGGTCTTCTCTTTTACTTGATGAGCCTTGGTTAAATGTTTGCCAATCTTGTTATTTTTTCAAAGAGCCAGCTCTTAAATTCAGAGATCCTTTGTATCATTTTTTAAGACTCTGTTTATTTCTACTCTGATCTTCATTATTTCCTCCTTTCTACTCTGTTTAGGCTTTGATTATTCTTTTTCAAACTCCTTTAAGTGCAATGTTAATTTTTTTTCTGAGTTTTTGTTTGTTTGTTTTTGTCAATAGGCCTGTAACACTACGAATTTCCCTCTTAGGATGACTGCTTTTCAGGTGTCTGAGATTTTGGATTGTTGTGTCCTCATTTTCATTTATTTCAAAGTATCTTTTGATTTCTTCCTTAATATTATTGTTAACCTATTTATGTTTAACAACATGTTACTTAGTTACCATATCTTTGTGTGTTTTTCATTGTTTTCCTTGTAATTGACCCAAACTTTCATGGCATTGTGGTCAGAGAAGATGCTTAATAGATTTCAAACTTCTTAAATTTATTGAGACTTGTTTTGTGTCCTAACATGTGATCTATACTAGAAAATGTTCCATGTGCACAAAGTATATATATTCTGCTGCTTTGTGGTGAAATGCTCTGCAAATATAAATTAAATCCATTTATATTTAAATCAAATCCAGTTAATTTATATTTGCAGAGCATTTCACCACAAAGCAGCAGAATATATATACAGCATGTCATTTAAGGCTTTGTCTCCTCATTGATTTTCTGTCTGGAAGATCTGTCAAAGGGGTGTTAAATTTCCTGGCTATGACTGTTTTTCTGTTGACTTCCCCCTTTATGTCCAGCAAGACTTGCTTTGAATATTTAGGTGCTCCTACATTGAGTGTGTAGTTTCCTAGGGTTATATCCTTTTGTTGGATTGTTCCCTTCGTCATTAGTGTCTTCCTCTCTTATAATAGCCTTGTTTTTAAAGTCTATTTTTTCAGGTGAAAATACTGCTACCACAGTTTTTCTCCTTTCGTTTGCATGAAATATGTTTTTTTTAATCTCTTTCCTTTTAGTCTGTGTGTGGCTTTTGATCTTAGGTAGGTCTCTTGGAGGCAGCATGTGTATATGGGTCTTGTTTTCTTATCCATTCAACTACCTTATGTCTTTTGGTTGGAGCATTTAAGCTATTTACATTTAAGGTGATTATTGAAAGATATGTATTTACTGCCATTTTATTGTTAGACTATGTTTCCTGTTTTTTTTTGGCTTGTTTTGTTTTGTTTTGTTTTAAAGACAGAGGGGAACCTGTTTTTTTTTGGCTTGTTTTGTTTTGTTTTGTTTTAAAGACAGAGGGGAAGGGAGAGAGGCAGAAAGGGAGACATCAATGTGTGGTTGCCTTTCACCTGCCTCCAGTTACAGATTGGCTGGAGACCTGGCTTGCAGCCTGGTTTTCTGCCCTGGCTGGGAATTTTTTTTTTTTTTTTTTTGGAAATCATGTTTTATTTTGTCATTTGGCTGTGAAACAATCAGGATCCAGACCCAGAGAATATGATTATCCCACAAATACCCAGGTGACCGTGTGGGTAGGCAGACTGGCTCAGTCTGGCTTTTCCAAGAAATAGATTGGACTGGTGGGAGGGGACCCCTCTTTCCAACAGGGGATCAAATGTCTGCTTCATTTTCCAGAAGTTCCAGGCTGGTGTCCCAAAGCTCTCAGGTGACCTGCTCTGTGACCTCAGGATGACCCAGTTGAGGACCTGGCCCAGGCTCCTAGAAGGTGGCTTTGATTATATTTCCAGTGGGACAAATTTCATTTGCATCCCAATCATAGGTGAAGGCAGCAGTTGGGGTGAGAGCAGGTTCTTGACTAATCACTGGGAGTTGACCTGGACTCTGGGGTCAGCTCTGCTCCCTGCTTCAGTTGTACGTGACCAGGTTCATCCACTGTATCCTTTATGGCCTTCCACAGATTCGACTGAGCCCAGGAAAGTGCCCAAGTTCCCCTGGGTGCTCAGGTAGACACTAGTTGCTAGGTTTGCTGCAAGGAGTGCCCGCGCAGATATTTATAAAGTGCTGGGGTGAGAGCCTCGCACAGCAGTGAGTATGTAATTACCTGCTTTACTTGTGCAGTTATTAGGATTCTATTCTTGTCTTTAAGCCTTGTCATTTTAATTATTATGGGTCTTGGTGTAGGCCTCTTTGGGTCCAATTTGTTTGGGACTCTGAGCTCCCTGAATGTGTGGTTATTTTTCCTTCACCAGATTAGGAAAGTTTTTGGTCATTATTTCCTCAACTAGGTTCTTGCTCGCTATCTTCTCCTTTTTTTTTTTTTTTTTAAATTCATTCATCCAACAATTATTTGTTGATTACCTATGATTTGCCAAGAACTATTCTAAGAACTGAGGATATAGCAATAAACAAATGAACAAACATTCTTGCCTTTTATATTTTCCCTTATATTTTATTTTGCTATTACAGTTGTCCCAATTACCCCCCTTTGCCCTCCTCCACCCAGTACCCCACTTTCTCTAGCAATGCCCCCCCCCCCCTTATTTCATGTCCATGTGTCATGCATATAAGATCTTTGGCTTCTCCATTTCCTTTATCTTAATAACATCCCCCTGTCTATTCTGTAACCACCAATGTGTACTTTTAATTTTTTTCTTTCACATCCAGACAATTCACCATTTAATTACTGCCTTATGTGAGCTTCTCAAATCATATTAATATGAAGTTTTCTTTTTGTTATTTTAAAATGTCTACATTCATTTGTTTAAAGAATTACTCTTTTAAGTAATATGAATTGCTATATTACCAAACACATGCAAAAATACATACATATTTTACACATATTTAAAGTACATACTAGATTTTGAAGAGTTAATACAAAAAGTGTAAAATGTGCCAATAGCTTATATAATTATTACATGTTAAATGATAGTGTTTTAGATATATTGTAGCAAGATTAAGCAGTTTTTTTCTTAATACTTATTTTACTCTGGAATGCTATTTTTGTGAAATATATCACAGAAATGGTGTATTGCAGAACTCACTTTAGTGAGAGTTGTCCTAGAGACAGTGCCAAATCCATAGTGAAAAATGAATTTGGTTTTTGAGTCTGATCCTACCCCCTCTGATTATACAACTCAACTTTATTTTAGGCTACTGAAACTTACTCTTTTTGGAGTTTTTCATCTTAAATAGTAGATTGATTTTTTTTTTTTTTTTTGGCTGTGCACAGGACTTACTTCTTTCAATACCCTGTTTTTCCTCTACATGTGTTTTACAAGTTGAAGCCTTCAGAAATAATGGCACTTGTAGTGCTCAGCTGGTCCTCAGGGTAGAAATTACTATGTCTACTAAGCTGAGGTAAAAAATAAAAATCCCTAGGATTTAAATAATTTTGTAGAATAGTATTCAAGCTTTTTAAACTTGTGTTTGACTTCCTATGTGGTCCAAAACTAACCCCTGAACTATTTAAGAGTCTGTTGAGGTAGAGATTCTTCATCTTCTTAAAGCACACCCTTTAGCATCTCTTGGAATGATGGTTTAGTGGAGATGTATTCTTTTAGACTTCTTTTGTCTGGGAAACTCCATATTTCACCTTCCATTTTGAATGAGAGCCTTGCTGAGAAGAGTATTCTTGGTTGCAGGCCTTTGTTTTTCATTGCTTGAAATATTTTTTGCCATTCCCTTCTGGCTTGTTGTGTTTCTGTTGAGAAATCAGCTGATAACCTTATAAGAGCCTCCTTGTATGTTATTAGCTGTTTCTCTCTTGCTGCTTTTAGGATTGTCTCCTTGTCTTTGAAATTTGCCATTTTAATTATGATATGTCTTGAAGTGGGCCTGTTTGGATTCCTCTTCATTGGGACCCTCTGTTCTTCCCGAGTTTGCATTTTCTCTCAAGTTAGGGAAGTTTTTTGTCATTACTTTTTCAAAGAGGTTTTCTATCTCTTGCTCCTCTTCTCCTTCTGGTATCCCTATGATACAGATATTATTATGTTTCATATTGTCCTGTATCTCTCTTAAAACCCTTTCATTCTTTTTCAGTCTTTTTTCATTTTGTTGCATTGCCTGGGAATTTTTTTCTACATTAACCTCCAGCTGGATGATCCAATCCTCTGCTTTTTCTAGACTGCTTTTGATTCCTACTGTGTTCTTCAATTCAGAAACTGTATTCATATTCTTCTGGCTCTTATTGGTGGTTTCTATGTCCTTTTTAATGCTGGTGTAGTTCTCACTAAGTTTTTTTTGTAGCTTCCCTGAAGTTTTTTGTAGTTTTCCTTGAACTGGCTGAGCTCTTTGAGCTTCTCTATCATCATTATTTTGAATTCCATGTTTGAGAGTGTGCTTGCCTCTATTTCATTTTGCACTCTTTCTGGGGATTCCTCCTCTCCATTTGCTGAGGGTTGATTTCCTGTTCTCCCCATTTTAGGTGACTCTTGTTTGTTTCTGCTTCTTGGATTGGTCTGCTTTGCCTTACTGTCTTAGTGGTGTGACCTTCTGTGGTGTACAGGTGCACTTTTCTTACTTCCTGGCTCTGCCCTTGGTGATGTCAGCTTGTGTTTCAGCCTGGACCTAGTCAGCTAGTTGGAGACTACTAGAGATCCACCATCTTTGTCTCCTTTATTGTTAATCCAATCAGTCTTTGGTCTTGGTCAGTTTTAGGCACATCTGGGTGGGGAAGATTAATTCAGTTGTTAATCCAATTGACCTGCAACCTGAGGTCAAGTTTTGGCACTGCTGGGTGGGGTGGATTAATTCCTATGGGTGGGGCTTTGGCTTCCCCCCAAGCTACTGGCCTTTGGAAAAGAGTGGCCTACTGGCTCTATGGGGGATGGGTCTATACCAGACCCAGGGGCTGCTCCCTCAACTCTCCCCCTAACGCCAATGACCCAAACTTTCCCCAAGTGTCTCTAGTCCACTCTGCCCTTTCTCTGTTGCAGCCCAGGGTAGGTGGGTGCCACTGTATTTTTGTGCATGGTTTCTTTAAGAACTCAGTCTCCCTGTCAAGCCAGCTAAGCCTGTTGGCTTTTTGCTTTTCCTCAGCTGTGTTGCTGTAGGCTGGGAAGCCCAGGTCGGGATTTAGATCTCACCCTTCTCTGGTGGAACCTTCAGCTGCTGCGATGCTTCTCAGTCCCTTCAGCGGGTGCTTATGGGATCCCCGCCAGCCCTCTCACATCTCTGCACTTTCTATTGGTCACGTTGTGATGAATTGGCTTCTTCTATTCTGTCTGTGGTAATAAGGCTTCTCTCTAGCTGGTATTCTGTTGGTTATTCTGGATGATTTCTCCCCAATTGAGTTGTAATTCCAGTTTGGTGTTAGGAGATTGGTGTAGCTCCACTTACCTCTCCTCCATCTTGGTTCTCTCTTCTCCTTGTATTCCCATTATGCAGATGTTTTTACGTTTCATGTTTTTAAAACTGTTTCTTAAGCTCTATCATTTTAAAAATTCTTTTTTCCTTTTTGCTGCTTTGCTTGGGTGTGTTTTTCTACCTTGTCTTCCAAATCACTGAATCGATCCACTGCTTCATGTTTATTCATTTCAATGTATTTTTTATTTCAGATATTGCATTATTTGATAGGTCCTTTCTTACGGTTTCTAGGTTTTTTTTTTTTTTTTTTTTTTTTTTTTTTTTTTTTTTTTTTTTTTTTTTTTTTTTTTTTTTTTTTTTTTTTTTTTTTTTTTTTTTTTTTTTTTTTTTTTTTTTTTTTTTTCTTTTCTTTTCAGGCTGTTGAGTATTCTTATTACTCTAAACTTCCTATGTGATAAATTGCTTGCCTCCATTTCATGAAGCTCTTCTGGACAGTCTCTTGTTCTTTCATTTTGGGTCTGTTTCTTCATCTTCCCACTTTGGCTGCTTCTTTGTATTTGTTGCTATGTATTTAAATCTGCAAAGACTATGGTATAGGGCTTTGTCAGACATCACTTGTGATTAGCCCTGGTCAACCTGTTTGGTGCTCTCAATGATCCACAGAATGTGGCTACCACTGCTCACTCAGTCTTTTTGTGTGCAGGAATAACCAGCTGGATGTTATGTGCATTGCTTTCTTGCTCTAAAGCTGTAGGCTGCAGAGCCTAGCTTGGGGTTTAGACACCATACTTTTCAGGGAGAATCCCCAACCACTAAAATATCCTTCCAGAACTTGTTGCCATACCTGGGAGCAAAGCCAGCCCTCTCAAGCCTCCTCTGTACTCCCTACCAGTTTCATTGGGGTGACATTGTTTCTTCTGTCTGTCCTAAGTTATAAGGCTTCTCTCCAGCTAGTGTTCAGTTGGTTATACAGGATGTATTCTTTACCATTTAGTTGATTTCCAGATTGGTCCTGGGAGGAAGTTACTGTAGCTTCCACTTATTCCTCCACCATCTTGGATCTCCTATTTTAGTTGTTTTTAAAAAATTCCTCACCAACACACATAGACTAGTGTGTGTTGCTTTTCTTTTAATAAAATTATACCAACTTTTTATTAAAAATAATTTGACTTACAAAAGTTTCAAAAATAGTATGAAGGCTCGCCACATTCCTTGTCTTCACCCAGCTTCTCCAAATAGTAATATCTCACATAACCACAGTAAAATAATAAAAAACAGACAAGTAGCATTGATACAATTTATTATTAACTATTCTACAGCTCTTAGTCAGAATTCATCAATTGTTTCTGGATTGAGGATCCAATCCAGATCACACAATGCATTTAATTGTCATGTCTCCAACATAAGACAGTGCCTCTCAGCCTTTGTCTTCTGTTTACGATTTGACACCTTTGAAGCATATTAGTTTGGTGTTTTGTAAACTGTCACTCACTTCTGGTTGTTTAACGTTTCCTTGTGATTAAATCAAGGTATGAGCATCACTTCTTTGGTATTGTTGCCAAAAATATATTAATGCTATTTGTTGGAAAACTGGACCATGATAACCAACAGGCTGAAGAGAAGATCTCCTTAATAGCTCTTGGGTGTAGTTGAATGTTGAGAACTCTTGGGAACTGGTCTGAAGAACATATAATTTGAAACTATCTCCAATACTATAGAAGGAAGTGCTTTATTTATTCCATTTAAAATTTAAGATTTTGATGATGTGCTTACTTGACATTAAAGCCATATTCTAAACTGTTACTTTAAAAATCCATTAAAACTTGGGAGAAACTTTAATAAATAAGAGCTAAAGGGCAAGTCAGGAGTGCTCCTCTATAGCAGTCTTAACTGAACTTATTTTGAGGCAGAGAACATATTTGGCTTTGTTTAGTATCTGATTAAATCTTTAAAATAATGCTGACAACTCATATGAGGAAATAGACCTACAAAACAAAGACAAGGATTTTCCAAAAGTCTCTGGAGGAAGTCAAACAGAAATCAACCTTGCAAATCTCTAACCTCTGATTTGTAGTCCAACTGCTTGAACATGTCCACTTTTAACAAGCCATCTAATTCTTGATATAGAACGTTGTTTTGTGAATACCATCTACATATATATTTCTCTGAGTATTAAGAGAGAATAAAAACTAGTCAACATTATAGATTATAAAAGTAAACACTGGAAAAGTGGTATTTATTCAGCACATTTACTTAGCAACTGCCTGCATGGTTGTCTGTAAAATTCCATTATTGCTCTTCTGCTTCTATAATAACCCTAAAATTTCAGAGTATTTTGCGTGCATCCAAGTCCAACAATTCATTATACAGATGAGTAAAAAGATGTATCAAAAGGTGAAGTGACTTTCCCATTATTGTGCAGAGTTGATGGCAGAACTGAAAGGAGAAACCAGGTCAAAACTTTTTGATTTCATTTTCTTTATTGTTTATTCATTTTCTCTTTCATTGATTTTTTTGCCCTGTTCTTTCTTTCTTTCTACTTATGGGGTGAAATTTGCTTTATAGCTGTTGTCTTATCTAACATAACCACTTAGAATTATATATTTCCCTCTAAGCTCTCTAGTTGGGTCCCTCAAATTATGGTGTTTAATTTTTCATTCAGTTCATTTACTTTAGTCAAGCAACAGTCCATTATACCAATCCAAAACCAACCAAGAAGAATCCCTGATTTTGGGTGCAGTGAAGAAGGAAATTTTATTCAGTGCCAATAGCTCAATTGTGTTACAGCATGAATGTGAAAAAAGTACAGCTATAGACAGCTCAAATGTTATAGCATAACTATGAAGCAGATGGCAGCAAGGACGCCTTGGGGCAAGATGGTTCTGGTGAGGTCTCTGGCCAGACACTCTGTTCCACTCTTGTCCAGTGAGATGTCTTTTATGTTTCCTTTTTGGTGGGGAAAACAATCTTTAGTATTTGATGGAAAAGGAAAGGGTGCTTTCCTAGCCAGAGGGGAACTGACTTATACAAGAAGTCCCTGACAGGTCTATCCTCATGCAAATGAAGACTACAAATCAACACAGCTTTTTTTGTGTATGTATATACACATTATTTTTTGATTCAATTATAGGTGATGTTCAAAATTATTTTATATTTGCTTTAGGTGTACAGCATAATGGTTAGACATTAATGTAATTTACAAAGTGCTTAATCACCTTGCACCAGACATAAATTACCAATTATTGATTATATTCCCTAGGCTGTGACACTTTCAACCAAGCAAACAGTAGTTTGGAGTGGGTATATTAATATGAGATACATCCAGTTACATTCATCCTACCTGTGCCTTAAATATAAAGTGCATCTTTTCTGTTCTAAATATGTCCATCTCTAGTATATGCATATAGCATATAGACAGGTCATGCCTCTTTATCCATTCTGACCACTTCCACCTTTCATTGAAATGCTTAATCATTAGTGCTTAATGAAATAATTGCTATAGTTGTGTCAATTACTCTATTATTTGTCTTCTATTTGTTCTATTTTTCTTTTTCCTTTCATGCATTTTAAATATTTGAATATTTAAAACATTCAGTTATAACTTTCCTAATGGCTTTTTAGCTATACTTCTCTACATTACTGTTTCAGTATTTTCCTTGAGTTCCAATATGTACCCTTGTATTTTCAACAGTCCATGTGCAGTTAATGTTATTAGTTCATGTAGATGTAGAAATCTTGCAACCATGTGGGTCTACATCCACCCCTGTCACATCTATATATGCTATAAAGCCCACATGACAGCCATGTATTATGTCATATATATTATAAAATTTTTTAAATACATAGAAGCAGGAAAAATATTTATATTTACCCAACTATTTACCATCTCTGAGGCTTTTCATTGCTTTCTAAGGACCTGTTGTTCCATTGGATATCTTTTCCTTTCTGTTCAAAAACCTTTAGCCTTTTTTTTCTACTGTGCACAACTGTTGGCAACCAATTTTCTTTCTTTTACTTTTTCTTTTTCTTTTTTTTTAAATTTTATTATTTCCAGAGAGAGGGGAAGGAAGAGAGGGAGAGACGCATCAATGTATGGTTGCCTTTCACCTGCCTCCAGCTACAGACCTGGCTTGCAACCTGGTTATATGCTCCGGCTGGGAATTGATCAGTGACCTTTGGGTTTGCAGGCCAGTGCCTTATCCACTGTGCCACCAGCCAGGGCTAGCAACCAATTTTCTTAGTTTTATCTGACAGTATCTTTACTCTGCTTGCATTCTGAAAAAATATTTTCACTTGATACAGAGTTATGGATTGACAGATTTTTTTCTTCTATTACCTCAGACCATGGTTATTTTTACGGTTCTGGCCAGTACAATTTCTGATCAAGTCAGAGTGAAATCATATATTTCCCTATATATACTA
Source organism: Noctilio leporinus (assembly GCA_004026585.1). Lineage (NCBI taxonomy): Eukaryota > Metazoa > Chordata > Mammalia > Chiroptera > Noctilionidae > Noctilio > Noctilio leporinus. Next base: position 14,296 of record PVIW01012625.1, read on the forward strand.
TGTTGCTTTTGTACTGCTACTTACTATTGTAGATTTGATCTTTAGCTTTGACTCTAATAGTCTGCCACAGTGTAGCAATCTTTGCGTTTATTCTTTTTGCTGAGCATCTTGAATCTAAATGTGCCTCTTACTAGTTTGGGAAATTGTAAGCCATTATTTTATTTTATTTTAATTTCTGGGCCTAATTCCTTATTCGTTCTCCAATTACCCAAGTTACACCATCTGATTACATCTAACAGGGGTCTATGAAAGTATATATTTACTTTATCCCAAATATTTTTCTATTTTTCACATTAGATAATACCCATTGATCTACAGAGTGCACGCAATACATTGGCAACAACTTTGCATCTCCTTATTTTCACATGCTTCTTATTAATTTTGAAAAATTGTTTCTAAGGTTATGATTTAACATAATTGTTTCAGATATAAAGTATTAAATTCTGAGAGTAACCATGATGTCAAAGAAGTACAATGTTAGAGCAACCATAATTTCTGGTCTGCATGCAGGGTGAACTGCTAAGGAAATTGTGAACTTCAATAACATCACTTTACATACACAGTTGACAACGTGAAGGTGGTGTATGATGCTGATCCTGATATTGCCACACCAACAAGGAGAAGGCATAAAGTACACAAAGATGGCACAAGTCCAGATATTGTATACAGAATCCAGAAGATCATCAATAAAGATCCAGGAAAGTCAATGCACTCCATAGCAAGAGAACTGTAGATGTCAGATGAATGGTTTGCAAGATTATTGCTGAAGATACCAGATTGTATGTTCTTAGAATAGGCCTGTTTATGACACAGCAAAGGAATGGTGCTTTGAAAAAGCAAAGAAATGGCTAACAAAATGAAAAAATCCCAAAGAAAAAAACCTTCTCATTTTCTTTTCTGATGCAAAGAATTTTCAGCAGGACCAAACAGTCAACAGAAGAAACAACAGGTGGCTCTGTGAGAATCTTAATGAATCCCAATTGTCATGAAAATCAAATTTCCTGCTACAGTGATGGTGTTAGGTGTTGTCAACAATGAAGGAGATATCATGACCTCACATTTTTTCCCACAAGGCTTGAAGGTGACTGCTGAAGTTTACCTTGATGTTTTGAGAAGCAGTTGTAGCGTGGATGAAGTTGCAAATGGTTGTCATTTTATCTTCCAACAAGATTTGGTGAACCAGCACAGAATGCCAAAAAGGTGCAAGAATTTCTCAGTGTCAGTATTCCTGAATTCTGGTCAAAGGAAATTTGGCCACCTAGTTCACCAGATGCAAATCCTTTAAACTATTCTCTATGGAGCATTTGTGAGAGATAAGTTAATAAACAACCTCATTCCAATAACAAGGCGGTTAAAGCTAAGACTGAAAACATTATGATGTCCATGGATAAATAAAAGCACGCTAAAGATTTTGAAGTTGAATTGAGTTTATTATTGCAACAAAAGGAAACTTTTTTGAACAATTAAAAAAAAATGACTATGTATTTACATAAGTTTACTTCAGAATATAACACTTTTGTCGTATGTATTTTACTAAAATTTTGCCACTTTGTCGCACACACCCTGTACTTAGGCTGGTCTCAGTTGATTTTCTGTTCTTTATGTGCTTTATTTTCTTTACATATCTGGTAATTTTTGGTTTTATTCTAGATATACTAAATTATAAATAATCTGGATCCTGTTGTTTTCTTTTGGTTTAACAGGCAATTACCTTCACTGAACTTGTATAGCAAACTATTTCTTAAATGTTAGAAATGTTAGGCTTTAATCTCAGTTAACATCTTTGTCTTTAGCTCATCTGTTTTGAATCTACCTTATTGTTGTCGTTCAGGGGTGTCAGCTAAGGACTTAGACCAATAGAATTTGAGGATCTCTTCACTGTTTTCTTTCCTAAAGTTATTCCTCTCTCCCCAATAGCTGCAATTTTCTGGGTACAAAATTCTGAGCCCTGACAGGAGAAATATATGAATTTTACCATGAGCCCTCCTGTCAATGAGCCAACTGTACCTGGCTAAAAAGCCAGAAAAATAGGAAATCACTCTATGTACCTTCGATAGTGTGAGTGTAGATTCTGCCTACTTCTGTTCATTCCTTAATGCATTCAGGTTATAGCTTTATGACTTATGGTCAGAGTTTATAGCTGTTATCTGCAAGTGTCAATTTAATAGGAATTTACCCAACAAGGAGAATCAGGACTCAGCATCTTTTGAAACATTAAGGTTTACTCTATATAGTTCTGTATCACTTTTACAAATATCCTTTAAATATTAATAATCCTAGTATGCATAATGAAAGAGAAATAACTTTTTCTTTTTAAAAAAGTTTATATATATATTTAGAGAGAGGAGAGGGAGAGAGAAAGAAAAGGAGAAAGAGAAGGAGCGAAACATGGATCAGTTGCCTCTTGCACAACTTCTCTTGGGTACCTGGCCTGCAACCTAGGCATGTGCACTGACTAGGAATTGAACTAGCAACTTTTTGTTTTGCGGGCCAGCACTCAGCCCACTGAGCTTCACCAGCTAGGGCAACTTTCTTTTTCAATGTAAAATGATCTTCTTTTATATAGATCATCTCTTTTTCTAAGATTAACTTTCACAATTTATCCACAACACAAAAGGGAATAAAGGTTTCTGCTAGTAAACCTGTTGTCATAGCAACAGTCATCCTCTACCCTTAGTTAACTTTAGAGCTATGATTTCCCATAAAGTGATCTACGAGCGCTCATCCTCAACAAGGATGCCTCAGTCTACATCTTTTTTTGTTCCAGCATTACATGCAGACAAATATAGCTGGTGCTATGTTCTTTTGCCTCTTGCAGGCATCTAAGGCTGAATCACTCCCCACTCATCTCTTTTCAATCATGAAAGGATTTTATATCACCTGCACTTGTATAATTGATTATACTTTAGTATAAATTCGCTGGATTATTCGCAGGCTACATTTTTATGTTTCCTTGTTCAATTTTTAAAAAAAAATTTATTGTTGTATTACATCCCTCCCCCTATTGCTCCCTTCTGTTCCCCTCCCCACCCACCCATTCCTCCCAAAGTCAATCCCACCGGTTGTTCATGTCCATGGTTCCTTTATACGAGGTTCTTGTCTAAACTGCTCCCCTACCTAACCTCTGCCTCCCCCTACCCCCAATCCCCTTCCCCCTGACCACTGAAGGCATATTTACTGTATTCATATATTTGGTTCTGTTTTGCTGGTTGTTAGTTTTGTTCATTATTGTCCTGTAATGGGTGAGATCACATGATATTTGTCCTTCGCTGACTGGCTTATTTCACTAAGCATAATACTCTCCAGTTCCATCCATGTTGTTGTGAAGGGTACAAATGAGTTCCTTCTTTCTTTCGGCTGTATAGAATACCATTGTGTAAATGTACCAAAGTTTTTTGATCCAATCATCCACTGATGGGCACTTAGGCTGTTTCCATTACTTGGCTATTGTAAATAGTGCTGCTATGAACATAGGTGTACATAAGTTCTTATGAATTGGTGTTTCAGGATTCCTTGGGTATAGTTCAAGTAATGGAATTGCTGGATCAAAAGGCAGTTCCATTTTTAGTATTTTAAGGAAACCACATACTATTTTCCACAGTGGCTGCACCAGCCTACATTCCCACCAACAGTGCATGAGGGTTCCCTTTGCAACCACATCCTCGCCAACACTTGTTAATTGTTGATTTGTTGATGATTGCCATTCTGACAGGTGTGAGGTGGTATCTTATTGTGGTTTCAATTTGCATCTCTCTGATGACTAGTGATGTTAAGCATTCTTTCATATGCCTCTGGGCCCTTTGTATATCTTCCTCAGTGAGTTGTCTGTCCGGGTCCTTTGTCCATTTTTTAAATGGGCTGTCTGTCTCCCTGGTGTTGAGTCACATTAGTTCCTTATATATTTTGAAGATCAGACCATTGTCTGAGATATCATTGGCAATTATGTTTTCCCATACAGTTGGTTCCCTTTGATTTTTGCTGATACTTTCTTTAGCTGAACAGAAATTTTTCAATTTGATATAGTCCAATTTGTTGATTTGTTCTTTTATTTCCTTTGCCCTTGGTGAAGTATCAGTAAACATATTTTTGTGTAGGATATCCAAAAGTTTACTGCCTATATTTTTCTCCAGGACCTTTATGGTGGCACTGCTTATGTTTAAGACCTTG
>PVIW01012625.1:18562-31241 GCA_004026585.1 Noctilio leporinus
TGGATGTTCCTTCCCCCTTTGTCAAATATGAGTTGACCATAGAGTCCTGGGTTAATTTCTGGGCTCTCTATTCTGTTCCATTGATCTATATGTCTATTCTTATGCCAGTACCATGCTGTTTTGATGACAGTAGCCTTGTAGTATTGTTTGAAGTCCGGGATTGTGATTCCTCCTACCTTTTTCTTCTTTCTCAAGATTGCTGTGGCTATTTGTGGATGCGTTTGGCTCCATATAAATTTTTGAAGTATTTTTTTCTATTTCTGTGATGTCTGTCATTGGTATTTTAATTGGGATTGCATTGAATCTGTAGATTGCTTAGGGTAGTATGGACATTTGAATGATGTTAATTCTTCCCATCCATGAACACGGTACATGCTTCCATTTATTTGTATCTTCCTTGATTTCTTTCTTCATTGTTCTGTAGTTTTCTAAGTACAGGTCTTTTACCTCCGTAGTTGTGTTTAATCCTAGGTACTTTATTTTTCTTATTGCTATGGTAAATGGGATTTGTTTTTTTTGCTTCAATTTCTGTTGTTTCATTTTTGGTATATTAAAATGCTTTTGATTTCTGGATATTGACTTTATACCCAGCTATTTTGCTAAATTTGCTTATTAGGTCAAGTAAGTTTTTGGTGGAGCTCACCGGATTTTGTATGTACACTATCATATCATCTGCAAATAATGACAGTTTGACTTCCTCCTTTCCAATTTGGATACTTTTGATTCCTTTTTCTTCTCTGATGGCTATAGCTAGAACTTCCAAGACAATGTTGAATAGAAGTAGAGAAAGTGGACTGCCTTGTCTCGTTCCTGATCTTAGGGGGAATGCTTTCAGTTTTTGTCCGTTAAGTATAATGTTGGTTTCTGGTTTCTCATAGATGGCCTTTATGATGTTGAGGTATGCACCCTCTATTCCCATTTTGCTGACGTTTTTTATCATAAATGGTTGATGCACTTTATCAAATGCTTTTTCAGCATCTATTGATATGATCATATGGTTTTTATCTTTCAATTTGTTGATGTGGTGTATTACATTTATTGATTTACGAATGTTGTACCATCCTTGCATCCCTGGGATGAAACCCACTTGATCATGGTGTACGATCTTTGTAATATACTGCTGAATCCGGTTGGCCAATATTTTGTTGAGAATTTTAGCATCTATGTTCATCAGAGATATTGGCCTGTAGCTTTCTTTCTTTGTTGGATGTTGCCCTGGTTTTGGGATTAGAATAATATTGGCCTCATAGAGTTTGGGAGTCTTCCCTCTTTCTGGATTTTTTGGTATAGGTTGAGAAGGATAGGAGTTAGTTCTTCTTTAAATGTTTGGTAAAATTCACCTGTGTAATCCAGCCAGTCCAGGGCTTTTGTGCTTTGGGAGATTTTGGATTACTTCTTTAATTTCCCTAGTTGTTATTGGCCCATTCAGGCTTTCTGCTTCTTCTGGGTTCAGTTTTGGTAATTACACATTTCCAGAAATGTGTCCATTTCATCCAGGTTGTCATATGTTTTGTCATAGAGTTGTTTGTAGTAATTTCTTACAATCTTTTGTATTTCTGAGGTATCAGTTGTGATTTGTCCTCTGCCAGTTCTGATTCTGTTTATTTGGGTCCTCTCTCTCTTTTTCTTGATGAGTCTGGATAAAGGCTTGTCAATTTTGTTTATTTTTTCAAAGAACCAGCTCCTGGACCTGTTGATTCTTTGAATTATAGTTTGAATCTCTGAGTTATTTAGTTCTGCTCTGACCTTGATGATTTCCTTCCTTCTACTACTTGCTCTGGGCTTTGCTTGTTGTTGCTCCTCTAGTTCTTGCAGCTTTGTGGTTAGGTTGTTTTTATAAACTTCTTGTGACCTTTTTAGGAAGGCCTGTATTGCTATAAATTTCCCCCTGAGAACTGCCTTTGCTGTATCCCATAGGTTTTGGGCTGTTGTGTGTTGTCATTTGTTTCCAGGAACTTTTTGATTTCAATTTTGATCTCATTGTTCACCCATTCATTGCTTAAAAGCATGTTATTCAGTCTCCATGGGTTAGAGAATCTTTGGTTTTTTCCCTTGAGATTGGTTTCTAGTTTGAATCCATTGTGATCTGAGAAGATACTTTGTATGATTTCAATTTTCCTGTATTTGTGGAGTCTTGTCTTTTGACATACCATGTGGGCTATCTTAGAGAATGATCCATGTGCATTTGAAAAGAATGCGTATTTTGCTTCTTTGGGGTAAAAGACTCTGTATACATCAGTTAGGTCCATTTCCTCTAGAGTGTTGTTCAATGCCACAACATCTTTGGGTATTTTTTGTTTGGAAGATCTGTCCATTGTTGATAGTGGGGTATTAAAATCCCCTACTATTAGTGTGTTGCTGTCTATGTCTTTCTTAAAGTCTTCCAAGATTTTCCTTATATATTTTGGAGCTCCTATGTTGCATGCATATATGTTTATCAGAGTTATTTCTTCTTGATGGATTGTTCCCTTAAGTATTATGAAATGTCCATCTTTGTCCCGTTTTATGGCCTTCATTGTAAAATGTATTTTGTCTGAAATCAGTATTGCTACTCCAGCTTTTTTTTTTTCGTGTCCATTTGCTTGATATATAGTTTTCCATCCCTTCACTCTCAATCTGTCGATCTTTTGTTCTGAGGTGGGTCTCTTGAAGACAGCATATATGTGGGTCATGTTTTCTTATCCATTCAGCTACCCTAGTATGTCTTTTGATTGGTACACTTAATCCATTTACATTTAAGATTATTATTGATTGATACTTATTCATTGCCATTTTCTCCCTTTGTATCTGTATTCCTCTTTGGCTTTCTCTTGTTTCTTCATTTTATTTATTTATTTATTTTTAAAGCAGACCCTTTAGCATTTCTTGCAATGTGGTTTGGTAGAGCTGTATTCTTTTAGTCTTTTTTTTTGTCTGGGAAACTCCTTATTTCTCCTTCTATCTTGAATGAGAGCCTTGCTGGGTAGAGTATTCTTGGCTGCAGGCCTTTGTTTACCATTACTTGAAATACTTTTTGCCATTCCCTTCTGGCTTGAATTTTGTTGAATAATGATTTGATAGCCTTATTGGAGCCCCTTTATATGTTATTTGTCTTTTCTCTCTTGATGCTTTTAGGATTCTCTCTTTGTCTTTGAAATCTGCCACATTAATTATAATATGTCTTGGGGTGCGTGTCTTTGGGTTGATCTTCATTGGGACCCTCTGTCCTTCCTGAACTTGATTAATGTTTTCACTCATTATGTTAGGGAAATTTTCTATCATGACTTTTTTGAACAAGTTTTCCATTCCTTGTTTCTCTTCTTCTTCTGGTATCCCTATGATATGGATATTGTTATGTTTCATGTTGTCCTGTAGCTCTCTTAAACCCTCTTCAATCTTGTTCAGACTTTTTAAATTCTCTTGTACTGTCTTGGAGTATTTGTCTATATTATCCTCAAACTCACTGATCCTGTCCTCTGCTTCCTCTAGCCTACTGTTGATTCCTTTTACTGTATTCTTCAATTCAGAAATTGTATTCTTCATTTCCTCTTGGCACTTATTGATAGTTTCTATGTCCTTTTTCATGCTGTTGGAGCTCTCAGTAAGTTCCTTGTAACTTCCCTGGAGTTCTTTGTAGTTCTCCTGGAGTTGTTTATAGTTTTCTTTGATGTGGCTGAGCTCATTGAGCTTCTCTATCATCATTCTTTTGAATTCCTTATCTGATATTTCGGGTGCCTCTGTTTTATTTGGTGGTCATTCTGTGGATTCTTCCTTTCCTTTTGGTGATGGAGTGATTCTTTTTTTCCCCAATTTGGGTGTCTGTTGTTGCTTGCTTTTTATTTTTTTCTGTTTTTTTCCTTGGATTAAATTGCTTTGCTTCCTTGCCTTTATTGAGCACCCTTCTGTGTTAGGAGATTTGTGGAGTTCAGTGTTGCAGTCTCACAGATTTTCCTCCACTTGTTGTTCTTGGTGTGGCCTTTATTTGGGCTGTCTGGTTGTTCTGGATCTGTGGGCAGCTCTCCTGCAGGTCTCTGCTGCTCTGGGCTGTGCTCCCCTGAGTCCAGATGCTGACTGCTCCAAGTCGTAGGGACCTGAAGACATCTCGCATTCCCTATTCTGTCCTCCAGCTGCTCTGGTACTCAAGAACACCATCAGCATTGCTCTCTACTTTGTCGCCATCTTTGATCTCCCTCCTTGTTCAATTTTTTATTATGGAAAAATTCCAATATATTAAAAGTGGAGAGAACATTATAATTATAATACAGTATCATTTACCTATAACCCAAACTCAACAATTATCAGCTCAAGGCCACTCTTATTTTGTCACATCCTACTCTCTTCCCCCTCTTTCCACTGATACCTCCCTCAAATATATTTTAAAAGAGTTTATTCATTATTTTTAGAGAGAGGGGAAGGGAGGGAGGAATAAAGGGAGAGAAGCATCTATGTACCGTTGATACATAGATCAACGTTCCTAGTTGGAGGTACATGAAAGGAACCTCCAACTAGGAACCTGGCTGGAGACCTGGCTCGCAACCCAAGTATGTGTGCTGACGAGAAGTTGAACTAGCACCCCTTGGGTTCTCAGTCCCTTAAATATTTTTGAAGCAAATTACAGATATTTTTATAATGTAATGTGTAATGAGTTAAACGATAATCACACACATTCAATAGATTACATTTTATAGTAGTCTGGTTCACGGTAAAATTAAGCAGAATGAAGAGATCTCCTACATTCTCTCTCTTAGACATGCATAGGTTCTTGCATTGTCAACATCCCCACCATGCGGTTCATTTATTACAAAGGATGAACCTATGATGACATATCACCCAAAGGTCACTGTTTACATTAGGGTTCATTCATGGTGTTGTACATTCTATTGGTTTGGACAGATGTACAACCACATCATCCACCGTTATAGTATCATATAGAACAGTTTCACTGACTTAAAAATTCACTACGTTCTACCTATTTATCTCTTCCTTCCCTGCTAACTCATTATCTTTTTAGTGTTTTGCCTTTTCCAGAATATTACATTGTTGAAATCATGCTGTCTTTTCAGGTTGGCATCTTTCAGTCAGTAATGTGCATTGAAGATCCTCCTCCTTCATGTCCTTTCATGAATCTAACTAAATCTTTTCACAGAAATAGAGAAACCTGAAATGGACTAAGTGATATTCCATTGTGTGGATGTACCATAGATTACTCATCCACTCACCTATTGAAAGGCATCTTGACTGCTTCCAAATTTTGGCAATTATAAGTAATTGTTGTATCTAACAAATTATTGTCAAACCCGAAGTCATCTAAATTTTCTCTAATGTTAGTTTTATAGTTTTGCATTTTATGTTTAGGTCTATGATCTACTTTGAGTTAATTTTTCATGAAGGATATAAGGTCTTTGTCTAGATTTTATATGCACTGGATATCCAATTGTTCTAGCACCATTGTTGAAAGGCTATTTTTTTTTTCTTCATTGTATTAAGATTGCTTCTTTTTCAAAGATCAGTTGACTCTTATTTGTGTAGGATTATTCCTGGGCTATGTAGTCTGTCCCAATGATCTATTTGTCTATTCTTTGGTCAGTACTGATAACTGACAGCCTTCCTGGTGAGACTGCAGGGAAGAGAAGGGGCTGAATGAGGGAATTGCCTTGTGCACATGATGCTCCATGTGGTATATGATGAAATATTCTCTACTGACAGGACAAGATGCAGCAGGAGGAAGTCACTGTGTAGAGTAAGCACAAGGCTGGTAATGGTAGGACTGACAAGGGAGAAAAGCCCTTCTATTCCGTTCCAAACCATGGTTGCAGGGGGAGGGGGTGACTTCCTAGCTTAGTCCAGGAAAGGGACAGGATTGGCTGGGGAGCTGAACCCTTCTGGAGTGCATGGAATTTGCAATCAGGGGATTTAAATGGAGGGAAGGGAGAACTCCTCCTCCTGTAATCCATGGACAGAGGATCGGCATGCAGATGCTATGGGGTCTGAAGCCTGAGAAGTCTACCTAGCAGCCTTGTGCTCTCCAAAGGACAGACAAAGATGGAGCAGGATGTCTGGGCATAGTTTTGGGTTTCAGTTTTTTGAGGAAAAATGTTTTTTTTCTGTGTTTTGTGAAAGAGAGGAACCTATAGCCAGGAAGCCCCCTGTTCCCTCAAATTCTGCAACATTTTAATAAAGACATTTTTCTTTAGAATATTCCTGTGTTTGGTGGCAGACAGCAGAATCCCACTTTTGTTTGTAACAATATCACACTGTTATGGTTACTGTAGCTTTGTAGGACATGTAACATGTTATGTTATTTCCAGAGTTAAAAGATGGCTTTAAAAATCATAACCACATGAAATAATTTCTTAATATCATGTTTAAATACTATTGAAATGTTGTCTACCTTTCTGCAGTTATTTACATTTTCAGAAAATACTTCGTTAGTTCAATTCAAATAATACTAATATAATGAAATTAATTGATAAATATTTACTTCCTGCCCTTTCCCCCTTTCTCTAATTTTGTCTGAAGTTTCTCTGTTGAATTAATGGGGTTGTGTGATTTAGTCTTCTGCAATGTAGATTTTGCTGATTATTCATTGATATGTTCTTTTATCTCTTGTATCTCCTATAAATTAAGTAGATGTAAACATTAAGTTTCACCTTTTTTTTTGGAGGCGGGAGGGGGGGGATACATCATTGCCCTGGCTGATATGGCTCACTGGGAAGGCACCAGCCTGCTAACCCAAAGGTCATTGGTTCAATTCCCAGTCAGGACACCTACCCAGGTTGTAAGCCAAGTCTCCTGCACGGTTCCCAGCTGAAGGCATGCAAAAGGCAAGCAACTCTACATTGATGCATTTATGTTTCTCTTCCTTTCTTCTTCCCTCCCTTTCCCTCTCCTATTAGAAAGTATTATGCTTAGTGAAATAAGCCAGTCAGTGAAGGACAAATACCATATGATCTCACCCATTACAGGACAATAATGAACAAAACTAACAATAAGCAAACCAGAACCAGATATATGAATACAGTGAATAGGCCTTCAGCAGGCAAGGGGAAGGGGGTGGCAGGGCGGGGAGGAAGAGGCAAGGAAGGGGAGTAGTTTAGACAAGAACCTAGTATGGAGGAACCATGGACATGGACAACATGTGGGATTGACTTTGTGGGGGAGTGGGTGGGTGGGGAAGAGGACAGAGGGGAGCAAAAAGGGGATGGATGTAATACAACAACAATAAAATTAAATTAAAAAAAACAAAGATAATAAAATAAAAGGCCCTGGCTGGTGGCTCAGTGGGAAGGCACCAACCTGCTAACCCAAAGGGCACTGATTCAATTCCCAATTAGGGCACATAACCAGGTTGCAAGCCAGGTCTCCAGCCAGGTCCATTGCTGGAGGCACATGAAAGGCAACCATACATTGATGTTTCTCTCCCTGTCTGCCTCCCTCTCTTCCCCTCTCTCTAAAAATAATAAATAAAAATTTTAAATAAATAAAGTAAAAAAACCCACATCATTGGTGCATTGTAAATGTCTAATTATGGAATATAGGCTATTTTTTGCATGCCAGTCATGATTTGACACCTTTAGCATCCAGGGATGGGGAGTGGGGTTATCAGAATACAAGGCCCATGGCTTCTCTCCACTAGTATGCCCTTCAACTTTTAAAAGTTGCAGTAAACAATCATGTCTTACAAACAACAAATATAAACCATACACATGTTTTAACAACTTGGTATAATATCAAATATAACAAAAAATTAATCTGAACTTTCCATTATAGAGGGCAGATTGAAACCACACATTAACTTAAGCTCTAACCAAAACTACAAAAATGACAGTGCAGTTTTGTGTGTACACATACAGCATATAGAAACAGTATATATACTGTATACATCTACATATGCACAGTAAATATACTGCATATTACAGTTAATAATATAGCTAAGTATCTATATAAAAGGCATCAATCCACAAAGAAAAGATGACTATAAGGAGAAATAATTGCTGTAAGAGTTTGAAAGCTTCCAAATGGACAATGATTGAAAACTGATTTGGCAGATCTAAAAACTTTAGAGCCTAAATTGACAGTATATAAAACAAAGCTGCAATCTAGATTACACTGCAAAAACCCCAAAAAGTTCAAGAATTTGTGGTAAGGAAACTTTTGGAATGGGGATAAAGTTGGAATTAAAGCCAAATGATCAGTTTAAAGGCTATTTAAGAAATAGACCTGGCTGATGTGGTTCAGTTGTTTGGAGCATGTTGTCCTTAAACCATGTTCAAATTCCAGTCAGGGCAGATGCCTAGGCTGCAGGTTTAGTTCCAGGTTGGGACCCATGAGAGGCAAACAACCAATGTTCCTCTCTCACATAGATGCTCTATCTCTCTTATGTCCTCCTCTCCCTTCTCTCTAAAATCAATAATCATGCCCTCAGGTAAGGATTTAAAAAAAAAAAGAAAGAAAAAGCTAGATGTTCCCAGGTCTCTTCCTTCTCACACAGGTGGAAAATGCCCTCCATCCTCTTACTCCAGAAGACTAGAGCTTTATTCTCTGAAGAGGGTAAATGGGATATCAAATCCAGGCAAGAGCAAGGGTACTACTACCCTGACAAAAATTATGTTCCAAGCCTTCTTCCTCTTCTTCCTTCCAAAAGGCATGAGATTGAAAGAACCCTCTCTGGGAAATCTTACTAACCTCAGAAAACTGACCAAAATATAATAATGTTAGAGATTCTCCAATAAAAAGACCCATATCTACTATCCTAATTTAAGCTCAGTTGCTAACAACCATCCACTGCATGGAACTTGCAATCATATTCTGCTTTTGAGCTAAATATGAATAGGTATCCAAAGCTTGCTAGAAATTTGAAGAAAGCTTATGACATTTATTCTAATATAATATCTAAGACAAAAGAATGAAGTAAATTGGAGACTATGCAAAAAGAAAAAAGTTCTGAAACAGTATTCTCATTCCCAGAGAAATACATAGAACGCTCTAAAAAAGAATATCCAGAGAACAAAAAACTCTTATAAATTAAACAAAACAAAACAGAAATGAAAAACCAAACAGAAAGGTTTATAATAAATGTAAGGAAGCTTCTCAGAAAGTAGAATAAAGACAAAAGATAAAACATGTTAAAATTTTTATCAAGGACTAGGATAGGAGACCCAATCACTAAAGGTAAAGAAAACAAACAAACAAAAACAGAAGCAGAGGGATCTAAAGAAATAATTCAAGAAAAATCCCTAGAATCTAAAGACAGACTCACTACTAGGAATATAAGGGTATCATATCCAGAACATTATGAACTCTTGCAAAACCAGGGCAAGAACAGGTTCAACAAGCAATGAGAGACAGATATTAGAGGACAACAGTGCAAAGGTGTGAGACTTCTGAGGAAAAATTATCTCTAACCTAGAATTCTATGTTCGGCCAAGCAGTCATAAGATTTTCATCATATATTCAAGGTTTCAAAAGTTTTCCTTTCCATATACTCTTTTCTCACAAAGTTACCAGAGGTTAAGTTCTATGAATGAGGGAGCAAATCAAAAGAAGATAGCATGGGGCAAGAAAGCTATTGGCTCAACACTGAAGAGAGGCAGGCAGAGGAAAATTCCAAGATCATAATATTGATGGGGAACCCCTAGCTGACAGGGATAAGGCTCTCATTTCATAGCCAGCTCTGCATGAATTAAAAAATGTAAAATGGTAACCTGACACATCTGTTACTATAACTTCATAACAATCAACAGGTATTTCCTGAAGGCTTACTCAGTGCCAGCTGCTGAGCTAAAACCTGCAGTCACTATACTGAGGCAGCCTGATGGCTGCTGGTTGTAGTACATGATATTTCATGGAAGGACTTTTGGCATCAGGTGAGAGCAGGACAGAGAGAACATGGTGGAACAGAAAAAAAAACAACAACAACCCCATGGTCATCTGACATGGGGTTTAAATAGAGGAATTCCATAAGCATTTTGAAAGGGAAGACTTTAGAGAAAATAAATGGATAGGTATAAATATTTATGTCATTCCAATACAAAGAGGTAGGGGCAGCAGCAATTGACTGAACATGAAGGAAGATAAAAAGAGAAGGAAGCTGAGGAAGAGTCTTCAAGACTGACCCTCAGGAGTTACACTATTGTGCTGAGGCCAGGACAATTTCTGATCTTCAAGGAAGAGGCAGCCTTCTTGACAGCCCCTGCAATGAGTTAAGAGAATTGGCCCAAAGTTGAAGTTTCTCTGATTTCTTCCTTACCACTCTTTGGTCACTTATAATTTTCTAAATGCCAAGTCTAGCCACATTTCTCAGTATTCACTGTTTGGACATATCTGCAAAATGTGACTGTGACATCTGCTTCTTTATTCTGTGATTGTTGTGCTTCCCTTGATTTTTGTGACCCCATAATCCCTTTACTGCCTGGTTTTCCTTCTTCCTCTGTGATGAGTCCTGCCGTGAACCTTCCTTAGCAATTAAATTCCTTGGTTCTCAGATTTGTGCCTAGGTAAAGGATTGTAGGCTGGTGGGACAGGAATATTCAAGAAAAATGTGGTCAAAGTAACAAAAATAACAATAGTATTAATAATGATCAAGAGCAACACAATCCTGGAGTACCAGTCATGTTGATGATGCTGAGGAAGATGGAGTGACTGGCTCCATTGCTAATCTTGTTTTAAGAGTTTATAGATCTAGACAAGAGAAAGATATTTAGACATTCTATTGGCTTTCATTAGCCAAACTATAGCAGGTAACCCAAATAACCCAGATCCTGTTTGTAAAACATTTACCTAGCCAGGTATAAAAAGGCACATATAATAAATAAAACTAAGTTTAAAATGTAGGTGAGTAGAAAATGAAATGAAATCAGTACACAAAAAGCATGATGACTCTACTACATAAAAATATGCAACTTGCATTTAAAGTAAAGGTAAAATCATTAAAATTGAAGTATATGTGTCAAGTATTCAGTACATCTTTTATATTTTCAGAGCAGTTTATAAGTCCCTATAAAACTTTATGATAGTACTGCTAAAGAAATGTTTAATGACAAAAATGTATGTAAGTTTCAATTTACAGGGTGCACATAATCAATTGGCAAAATTTTGGTGATATAAACCACATACCACAATAGTGTTATGTTTTGAAATAAATGTATTCTTATATGTAAATACATAAACAAAGTCATTTTAAAATTTTTTAATTATTTTATTAATTATTTTTAAAAGATTTTATTTTTGGAGAGAGGCAGAGAGGGAGAGAAACATCAATGTATGGTTGTGTTTACCCTGCCTCCAGCTTCGGACCTGGCTTGCAACCTGTTTATGTGCCCTACCTGGGGAATTGAATCAGCAACCTTTGGGTTCCAAGGCCTGTGCCTATCCACTGTGCCACTAGCCAGGGTGTCATTTTAAATATTGTTCAAAAAAGTCTCCATTTGCTGTAATAATAGACTCGGTTCAACTTTGGAATCTTGAGCATGCTTTCATTAACTTTTCTTTACCTGCGGACATCATAATGTTTTCAATCTTAGCTTTAACAGCCTCTTTATTGGAATGAGGTTGTTTATTAACTAATCTCTCTCTCACAGATGCTCCATACATAATAGTCTACATAATAGTCTACAGGATTTGCATCTGGTGAACTAGGTGGCCAGATTTCCTTTGATCAGGATTCAGAAACACTGACAATGAGAAATTCTTGTACCTTTTTGGAGTTCTGTGCTGTGCACCATCTTGTTGGAAGACAAAATGATGTCCATTTGCCACTTGCTTCATCCACAGTAGTACTACTCTCAAAACATCAAGGTAAACATCCTGGATATTCATTGATGACCTCCTGGATTCTGTGTACAGTATCTGGACTTGCGCAATCCTGTGTACCTTATGCATTTTCCTTGTTAGAGTGGTGACATCAGGATCAGCATCATACACCTTCTTCATGTTGTAAATTCTATGTAAAAGGATGTTATTGAAGTTAACAATTTCCTTACCAGCTAGTCCTTCACACAGTCCAGAAATTATGGTTGCTGTAACAATGTATTCCTTCAACATTATGGTTGCTCTCAGAATTTAATGTTTTATATCTGAGATAACGATGTTAAATCATAACCTTAGAAACACAGTTTTTCAAAATTAATAAGAAACATGTAAAATAAGGAGATGCAAAGTTACTGCCAATTGATTGCTTGCACCCTGTATAGTAAAGCCTAATTATTTAAGCATATACTAAATATAATTAACTTGTTAGAAACTTCATCTTTATTTAAAAGCTACTAATTTATAATGTTCAAAAAACACATTATAATATTCTTAAGCAACTAATAATAAAACATCCCACACTACATGATCAAAAACAGAAACACACATGTCTACCTTTTACCAAATCTGGAACTGAAATTAATTTTCCCTATTCGTTCTTTAAAAGAAACCGCATCCAGGGATGGCAGGGACAGGCGAATGACTCAGGGAGCTGTGCCTGCTGCCATGATGCTTGGTTTGTAATGCTGGAATCATTTCTGGAACACACAACTTTCATGGTACACTGATATCAAAGGTTTTAGTATGACCAAATGACTTCCAGTGAAAACGAAGCTAACTTGATTGACATGAAGGTAGCTGACATCATCGACGTGATATGCTAACCCTTAATGCTACCTGGGTGTGAAAGCAACCACTTTTTTTTTTTTTTTTTTTTTTTTTTTTTTTTTTT
>PVIW01012626.1:0-31108 GCA_004026585.1 Noctilio leporinus
TTTTGTGTTAGTCCCAGCCCTGCCTTGGAGGTGACATTTGAGCTAGGACCTAAAAGATAATGAGGAGCCAGGCCTTAAACGAGCTACCTGTTCATCAGGTAAATGAGTGAAGATTGCATTTGCTGTGGCTCATTTCAGTGTGGTGCAAAGAAGTCCATGTAAATCCTGTAATGGCCAAAATTGACCCATCAACGTTAAAGACCCTTTTTAAGTGGATCATTTTCTTCCTTTTACGTAGCCATCGAATGCAGCGCTAAATGAGGGGTGGTATTCATCTTGTTTTACAGCCATAAGCTTCTCTGTACTCATTAGCGCACAGAAATCTGGCTTGGCATGGGTTTTAGAAACATGGGCCCACATCCTTGCTTTGTATGTTCATATACAGTTGTTTTTTAAATTGCTGAGCAGCCTTGTGGCTCAGCTTTGGTAGGTCTATCCATTTCCTTATTTATTCTGACGTCAGAATGCTTTAGGGGTTTGTTCTCAGATTAAGGGAGAATATCTTGGCTTCCTTCTTGGGGAACTGTCTCTTTATAAATAACATGTGAAGCTGTAGACCATTAATTAAAAGCACATTAATGGTATTAATACATTGTTGAGAAATGCTGCATTGCCAAGTTCCAAAATTAAAAGCAAAGCTCTAACTCCTGAGCAATGTATGGTGTATTGGTCTTTCTAATGTGGTCCAAAGGGCCCTGCTAGGATCACTCATGATCGCAAAGCTGTATTCTCGTGGGACTGACCACCTCTCACACTTCATGTAGTTTATAAGGGACACTCACTTGAGTCTCTCTTTTCAGACAGAGGCCTCCATGGTCTAGCTAGTCCACAGCCATGACATCCAGGCCAGGATTTGCCCAACCAGTACAGAGGTATTTCCCCTTGGCTCTGTTTTCCTGTTGGCATCTCTCAGGTGGACTTTTCTGGGCATTGCCACCACCCATCTCTTCTCAGACCAAAAGCAGAACACACAGTGCACCATGTTTACTTTTTCTGGATGGAATGTTTGAACTCAGTTGGATTAGCAGGGAGCATAGTTGCTCGGCATAATGAATAGTGTGACCACCTAGGTTCTCTTGTTGGCTGCACCATTATCGGCTATGAATGATGGACTGTTGTACCTCAATGCCCTCATCTACATAGTGGATATATGAGGCTGGCATCCAACATATTAAAGAGTCTGTGTGGGACAAAGGAGCTCATACATAGAAAGTTCTTGGAGCATTGCCTGACAAATAAGGCTCTAATAATACCTTTGGTTATTATTTCTATTATTATTTCACACAGTTGATGCATAGTCTGTTAACAGTTCTCAAAGAATAATGTGATTTTATTTTATTTCTATCTCACTGATGAAACATATAAACAAAAGTGCTCGCTCGCTCTCTCTCTCTCTCTCTCTCTCTCTCCCTCCCCCAAAATTGAGAACAATTCTTTTTGGCCAACCAAAATCTTTGGGAAAGGGAAACAGTGAACCACCTTTGCTCACTGGCAATGAGTGGGAGTCATTCATTTATTTATTCCAGCATTATTCCAGCATTCCAGCACTTACTCAACAAACACTTCCTGAGCTCCCCCCTCCCATGCCAGGCTCTACGTCAGCCCCTTGATGACGCTGATCATGGTTCTATTTCATCAGCGTTCTTGTTCTTGTTAAAAGACTATTATATTACTTCAAAGAAAGGTAACATCTAAAACTGCCATTGGCTCCTGGCCCCTAAGTGTGAGAGAAGGTTTTGAGAAAGACTTGACAGTATTTCTGGGAAAGTGTGAGGGTCCAGGTGGCTTTGGGCCTGAGGAAAGCAAGCAGAAATCACAGTGGGTGAGCCAGCCCTACATGCTCATGGGTGACCTTTGTGCTTGAGGGTATGATCAGACAGAGAAAAACCAAACTAGCGTTGGCCAGAGGGAGCTCCATTGTGAAATGGACTTTGAAGGATGGCTAGGATTTTATCATGTAAAAGGAGAGTTGAGAATCTTCTAGAAAAGGAGAAAAGAGGGCACGAGGTCTACCTGTGGGGTCCCCTTAAGTAAACCAGGGGTGCGAACCAATTTCCAGAGTCCTGTTTATTGGTGGGGCAGTGCCCTCATGAGTGATCTGCTACTTGAGAAACGGGGAGGCTCTGCCCTCAGACCCACAACGCACACCAG
The DNA here is from genome assembly GCA_004026585.1 of Noctilio leporinus. NCBI lineage: Eukaryota > Metazoa > Chordata > Mammalia > Chiroptera > Noctilionidae > Noctilio > Noctilio leporinus. Next base: position 2,152 of record PVIW01012626.1, read on the forward strand.
TTCTGGGCCTTTGGCAATCCAGGTGGACCCTCACATACAAATTGCCAGAAAGATAAATGAGAATTGGCAGCTGTATTTAATTATGCAGCCTTCTGCAATGTGTCTACAACAGACATTTTTCTTACGGAGAGTAATTATTCTTGGCGTGCCCATCTGAGTGAGATTATGCTTTGGTAATTGGTTTTGAATCCTCGATTCATTTTTATTTGAGCCGCCTTGCTGGATTCCTTCCTATCGGTGTTTGTGAGCTGAGGCTGAGGAGCTCTGGCCCCCAAGACACAGCTTCAAGGCCGTCTTGTGTCTGCTCTCCCTGGACTCACGTGGGGAGAAGGCAAGGGGTTCAGGGGGCTGTGGGCAGACTCAGGATTGTGGGATATGCTTGCTTTGCTCTCTCTGCTCTCTCTGCGGAGAGGACTTCATGCTACCCCTTTGTCTCACATTCCCGGTTATGGTTGTAACTGATTAGAACATGGTTGTACTTTACGCAAGCAGGTAGGTGACGTCTGCTCAGTCCTACACTCTCAGACGGCTCTGCTCTCCCTGACCACCTGGTTCACAAATGGAGCTAAGCACTTGCTTACTTGGCTGAATAAAGTGCGCAAAATTCATAGGGACCCTAGTTAACCAAATCCTACTGCAAGTCCCTATATCAGGAATATAAATATAATACTAAATGCCTGCTGAAATGCACAAGGGGCTGTGAGAAAAGTGTAGAATAATTGGCAAAGTGCTTTTAAATTGCACGCTCAATTATAAATGACAGGCATGGTCTCCTGCCTGGACTGAACTTCAGCCGTGATTCCCATTGACCTTTGGCAAGCTGGTTTTCCTTCCTGAACTTGAGCTTCGTTGTCAGGAAAATGAGGGGTTGTGTCTGATGATACTCCTGATTTAGTATTTTTGAGAATATATTTGCATGCTAGGGCCTTTGGCTCTGGGTCAAAAGCAGGGGCTTGTTCTCAAATGGAGTGTGATTTAACACTACCTGGCCGTGACAGGGCACAATCCTGCTGAAATGCCGGCTTCTGGCCATGCCACTCAGGGACCCTGGTCCAGTAGTGAGGGGTTTGACTTAGGGACCCTCATGTGTTTGCAGACATTGCAAGGGATTGTGATGCAGTGGACACCAAGCTCTCATTTGAGAAGCCAGAACTAGGGGAAGAATAACAAAGGAGAATGAACAAGACAGCTACTTCTATTGACAATTCCTGTTGGGGTTTCTTATGAGCTTCCTTCCTTCAGCTCCGTTCCCTCGTGTGTGTCTCGTGGGCTTGCGTACATGTGCACACCTACCCCCATGCACCGTTACGAACAATATGGGCTGAAAAGTTTGCTTTCTGAAAAGCACAATATGCTGGAGTCTTGGCAGAAGGAAAATTGTGTTATGCGCTGAAAGCATTTGCCATGCGTGAAAGCTTATGGCTAGAAGGACTGATAGTCCATTTGCAGAACGTGATTTATAGTCACATGCAATATGCAGCCACCTGAGCACCCGCCTCTGGCCTATGCTCCCACTCAACTAATGTGTTAAGAAAAGAGCGAAGAGCAATCTGAAGAGACATTGCCCTCTTGGTGGCTGAGAGCAGGGAATGCCAATGTGTCAGTCATTTTACAAGAAGGGCTTTTGCCTCCTGTGTTCAAAACTAGCAGAAAATAGACGTGTAGCAGGGCCTCTGAGGCAGAAATTCAGTAATGGGTGTGGGATGCTGGGTTTCCTTGTCCTGCGCCCACTTTCCCTCAGTGGGATAAAGCCTTTGTTTTTTTGCTCTTCCTTAGTTGCTGCTCAGATTTTTCTTGGCAGAAAACCCCTTTATTCCTAAATGGGAGTAACAACCTCCACTTACTCCACAGTGCTCCCTGCAATGTGTGGGCTCTCTAGTATTGGGGCCCAGTGCTGGGCAGGGAGCAGAGGCAGTCGGTCGGTCACCAGCCCCTGGCTTTCCCCCGACTCTCTTCAGAAGAAGCACTGTTTAGCTATCGCTTCCGAAGGAAAGGGTGCATGAAAGGTCATTCCCTTTTCCTCTTTATAGTGCCAACAATTGCCTTTTGGGGGGTAGAGCCTCAGTGTTCTCTTTTTGATGCTGCAGTCATACTGTCACCATTTGCAGATGTACCACCCTTCATTTTTTTCTTTTAAAGACTTTATTCATTATTTTTAGAGAGAAGGGCAGGGAGAGAAGGAAAAAGGAAGAAAAATATCAATGTATGGTTGCCTTTCACCTGCCTGCCTCCAGCTGGAGACCTGGCCTGCAACCTGGTTATTATGTGCCCTGACTAGGAATTGAACCAATGACCCTTGGGTTCGCAGGCCGGCGCCAACCCACTGAGCCACACCAGCCAGGGTGCCTTTCATTTTTTATTATAATGATGGCATATCTTTAATTTTCATGACATAATGCACTTAATCTATAATTATAAAATATGCAACTAGCCCTTGGCCTCATTCTGCTCTCCCACTGCAGAGGCAGCTCAGTGTTTTTATTAGTCGAACTTCATACATGCTAACAGATTGCCATAAAAGGGAACAGAATTTCTCAACCAGTTCAGCTAATAGCTGTGCTTCGACGAAGGGCCCTGTGGTATGTGTTGAACAATAACCACCTCTCTCCAGCTCTACTCGTGATTTTTAATTGAATTTCTATCCCGTGGATATCATGTTGGACCTATTCATCTGCACCACTAAGCCTTCCAATATTAAACAAGTTCTTCCAGGTTATTATTGTAATACAAATACTGTTAGACAGTTGATTTGCATTAAAAATTTACTGCCAGGGAGAGACTTACACAGTGAAAGGAGCTTACCCTAAAAAAGGCCAAGCAAGGAAATCACATTAATAGGGGTGAAGATACAGTGTGCTTATCTTGTCTGCTCCCTTTTGGTTGGAGTGAGAGGATTTGGTTATGCGAAAAAATGTTGATAAATAACAAAATACCAGGCGCTTTTCAGATAGTCCGTGGTTTAAATTTCGATGTCTGCCATTCAGATCTTCTACTAAGAGGTGCAGGCAGCCCTGGCTGGTGTGGCTCAGTTGGTTGGAGCATCACCCCGTAGATGAAAGGTTGTGGGTTTGATTCCTCTTTCAGATCATAAACCTGATTGTGGGTTGGGTCCCTGGTCCAGGTGCGTATGGGAGGCAAATTGATTGATGCTTCTCTTTTTTTTTTTTTTTTAAAGATTTTATTTCATTATTTTTAGGAAGAGGGGAAGGGAGAGAGGCAGAGAGGGAGAGAGACATTAATGCATGGTTGCTTTTCACCTGCCTCCAGTCACAGATCTGACTGGAGACCTGGCTTGCAACCTGGTTATGTGCCCTGGCTGGGGAATCGAACCTGCGACCTTTGGGTTTGCAGGCTGGTGCCTTATCCACTGTGCTACCAGCCAGGGGAGTGATGCTTCTCTTTCACATCAGTATTTCTCTCTGTCCCTTCCTCTCTCCCTTCTTTCTCTAAAAGTAATGGAAAAAAAAAAAAAGGTATTTGAGTGAGGTTAAAAAAAAAAAAGAAGACATACATATAGCTGGGTTTCTCTTTTACCTCCATGTACCCTTTGCTATCTCATCTCTAGCACACACGGCTGTTCTGGTTGACATTAGGACTATAGGCCATGCCACTGAGAGGTAGTTTTACCTGTTATAAAAAAACATTTTATAGGCTTTATTGCCCCCTGGGTTGTCTATGCTAGTCTCTTGCTAAAGTTTGTCATCAGTACTTCTTGGTTTTTCTAGACTGACTTGGTTACCAAAGGTTCAGGACATCAAAACTATGGGACTTCTGAAAACTCTTAAAAGGTAGTTTTCTTAATGACTGGAAGCAGATCTTAGATACAATTGGGATAGGTGAAATTAGGAATGGCTGCTCTGTTTTTCAACTCTGTGAAGGTGTCATAATGGATGGCAACTATTACTCTATCTTGCTGTTCTTTTTGGTCTTACTACCTAGCCTCAAATACTGTATACCTTTCCATGTTCCTCACCAGGTCCCTGGTTTGCAACTCTCTTCATCATCCTGTCCTTTAATATTCTCTATGGTGACTTTTCTATCTGTATTAGAAGATACCTTCAATACTCTGATCTCACAGTCTTCAGAGTTTTTCTTCAACCACCTATCAGCATCACCAAATTTTGTTCCTCTCCTTTATTTAGGACTGTCTTACCTGTGATAACTTGAATGCTAAAATTCCTCTCTCTAATAACTTTCCTTATTTCTCCAATTTTTTCACACTCTTATGCCTGCTGAGTTTCTGTCTTTGTCTGAGTGCATTGAGGTCTTCCATTTTCTTAACTTCTCCTTAGCCTCAAGTCTTCAAGTCACATGTTTTGTCCTTCTTAAAAAAAACAACAATAACAAAAAAACTAGACACCCTTCAAAAACAGGACTCAAGCTTTCTATATGCACAGTGCTTTACTTGGAATAGATGCTCAATAAATGTTTCTCAAATGGTACATTTATTTTCAAGTCAAGAGTGTTTGATCAAGAAGGAAATTATACCTTGGTTTTTATTTTGGGATATGTATTGGGTCAAGGATGCCATGTTGGTACATAGAACATTATTTGGCTTCACATTAGAGGTTTACATATGAATAGTCAATATTGTGTTTAAGTCCTAACTCTGTCACTAAGTTACTTTGGGCAAGTCACTCCCCTTAACTTCAGTTTTCTCCTCTGTAAAACGGGGTATAATGATAGGACACACCTTATAAAGTAACCACTAACTGTGTTAATTAATGTTTATAAAGTGGTTAGCATAGTTCCTGGAGCTTAGTAAACTCTTGGAAAATGCTAATGATTATTATTATAGTTCATTGACCTGCTAAACTTTTAAACCAGTGTTTGCTTAAGATGAACCTCTGAAATTTCAGGTTCAGCTGTGATATATGGAAGACATTTGAGTAGATAAATTGTGGCCGATACCCACCTGTGCTAATAAAATTCCTAGTTGGTTATTGCCGCAGGCCTGCCCATGTCCATGAAAAAATTTGACGGTCTCATGGGCTCAATGGTGCATAATAGAGATGTTTCTAAATTGTAAAACCTGCAATGCCTGTCTGAATGAATAAGTGCTAGGCTGATGGTCAATGCAAAGCTTTACAATAGACATAATGATTAGTGTTTTTGAATCTCTAGACACTATAACACTGACAGAAAAGCCTTAGAATGACTAAATAGACTTACATAGCAAAAGCAAAGTAACTGTTCTTCGTGTAACTCTGCCAAACATAAGCATATTTGGGAGTTTTTGAACCGTGCCTTTTCTCTCTAGTTAGTATTAACTCTACAGTGTGCTCATGATCAATTGGCAAAATTTTAGTAAAATAAACAACATACCACAAAAGTGTTATATTTTGAAATAAATTTATTCTTATATGTAAATACATAAACATAGTCATTATTTTAAAAATTGTTCAAAAAGTCTCCTTTTGCAGCAGTAATACACTGAATTCAACTTAGTAATCTTGAGTACATGTCAATTAACTTTTTGTTATCCATGGACATCATCGTGTTTTCAATCTTAGCTTTAACAGCCTTTTTATTGGAATGAGGTTGTTTATTAATTTTGCTCTCACAAATGCTGCATATGTAATAGTCTAAAGGATTTGCATCTGGTGAACTAGACAGCCAGGTTTCCTTTGACCAGAATTCAGGAACATTGACACTGAGAAATTCTTGCACCTTTTTGGTGTTCTGTGCTGGTGAACCATCTTGTTGAAAGATAAAATGAAGTTCATTTGTAACTTGCTTTATCCACAGTACAACTACTATCAAAACATCAAGGTAAACATCCTGGATCTTCGTTGATGATCTCCTGGATTCTGTGTATAGTATCTGGACTTGTGTGATCCTTGCGTACCTTACATGTTTTCCTTGTTGGTGTGGCGACATCAGGATCAGCATCATACACTTTCTTCATGTTGTAAACTGTACATGAAGGGATGTTATTGAAGTCCACAATTTTCTTAGCAGTTTGCTGTGCATGCAGTTCAGAAATTATGGTTGCTCAAACATCGTATTCCTTTGACATGATGGTTGCTCTCAGAATCTAATACTTTATATCTGAAACAATGATGTTATATCATAACCTTAGAAATGTAGTTTTTCAAAATTAATAGGCACATGAAATAAGGAGATGCAAAGTTATTGCCAATTGACCATGCACACCCTGTATATATGTCGAGGTCAAATGCTAATAAGGAGCAAATCATATTTCTCACATTGGAATAGTTGTTAGACCTGACATTTCTTGAGAAAAACAGCAAAGCCTGCTGACACACAGGGACTGTGACTTCAATTGTTGTAAGTCACTAAGGGCAATAAACATGCCTGAAAAGATTTTAAGGATCACAGTCATCTCTTACTATAGCCAGTTTGTCTTTGATAACCGTATCATCAGATGTTAATGATTTGCTTTGAGTTTTCTGGCTATTGGAGGGTAGTGCTTATTTTCATACTGTTACCCTTTATCTTTGGGTTTCTGCCTTTTATATATTAACAAAGCAAGTCAGATTTTAAAATATTTTATAGTTATATACCCTTCAGATTGACCTGTAGAAACATAGGAATTATAGGTCAGTTAAAGATCTATTTCACTGAGCATGAAACCAGAGAACCCAAAAGACCTTCTGGTCCTTTTAGAAAATAGTAATTTCTTAGTTTGATATAAAAAGGAAGAGCCTGAGTCAGAGGATAAGAATCTTAAATAGATCTTCTCATGGCTCTGACCCTTGTTGAATGTAGAATGGAAGGGATACCTCATTCACATGCTGTACAGCTCTGCTCAATGGTCAAATGCTGCCATATAATGTGCACATCAGGCCCTGGTTCAGATCTACCTGTTTTTTTTCCCCCATTGTTTATGTTTTTTAAAGATTTTATTATTTTCAGAGAGAAGGGCAGGGAGGGAGAAAGGGAGAGATGCATGAATGTATGGTTGCCTTTCATGTCTCCAGCTAAGGACCTGGCTGGAGACCTGGCTTGCAATCTGGTTATGTGCCCTGACTGGGTAATCGAACCAGCGACCTTTGGGTTCTCAGGCCAACACCGATCCACTGAACTACGCCAGTCAGAGCCAGATCTACCTGTTTTAATCAAAGCATTTACTTTATCTCAGTAACAACAACCCCTGCTTTAGCTAGTCCACCCACTATTATCCAGCATGCTCTGTAACTTCCCATATTGTTCTCCTGATATGTGTCCCTTCTGTTTATTTCTTTGCCTCTTTTCCTTTCTCCATATTTCAATGCCTAAATTCTTTCTAACCCACAGTGATCTCTGACCTTGGGCAAGTTTATTTACCCTTTAGAACTGTTTTCTCATTTGTAAAATGTATACAACTTTATTCTACCTTTTATGAGGATTAAATAAGTCAGTAGGTATTTGAGCTGTAAAAATGTTCAATAAATATAATTTCCCACTACTATTAATTTAGCTTATAGTCATTCATTCCTTCAAACCTTATGAAGGGACTTGGACTGGGCACTGGGAATAAACAAATTAGTCATTGGCTGTACTTTCAGTGATATCAGAATAAAATAAAATAAAATATACACAAATCATTTCAAAGCCAGGCCTTATAACAGATTGCCATATGAAAGATAGAAAACAGGCTGAGAGAAGAGAGGAAGGCTAATCAGACAGGGTGATAAGGAAAAAATTTCTTGAGAAAGGATCAGATCCTACATAGGGCATCCTTGCTGTATTGTCTATAATTTCTCAGAGTTTCAAAACATATTCAGGTTTTGTCTTTGGCATTATGACTTTGAAAGTCTTCTATAGTCTCTGTGTTATAATATTTGTTTTCTTAAGAGTTAACTCTGGTAATAACATTCATATTTTAAGGTTTTTTTTTTTTTTTTTTAACTGACTTGTACATACACACCCTACCATTTTCCAGAAAGGCTTTCAGGTGGCCTGCTAATATACTGACTGTCATTTTAATGCCTTGCTGAATCCAGCTTTTAGAAAATACACACGGATTCTTCAATTGTACGTTCATGAAATTTTTTGTCTTTATTGAGCACCAGCTCAGGGACAAGGGTGTAGCCATGGGGACTTCCATGGAGAACTGCATCTGCACACTTACATTGTGCCTTTTGGGGGTACAGATGTAGGCAAACATTTGTGGTCCCTGCCCTTGACAACTGACACCCTCATGGAGGAAGCAGATAACAAACAATTAGATACATTAGCAAGCAAAGCAATTAGAGCTGGTGACAAATGCTGTGATGGAAAGATGTGTGGTAGGAAGAGAAGGTGGTAGGGGTGGGGTTGGGGAGAATTCTTTTCTTTAAGAGCATTTTGAATGAATGCCACTGTTTGCCATGGAAGGCACGTGATGTTTGAGAGGATTTGCTCAGGACCTGCAAAGGCTCCTGGCCAATGTGGCTCCATTGGAACATTGTCCCTATAACCGGGAGGTTGCGGGTTCATTCCCCATCAGAGCTCATACCTAGGTTGTGGGTTCATCCCTGGTTCTGGCATGTGCGATCCCCAGTTTGGATGGTGCTGATATGTAAAATCCCTGGTTGACGTCTTTCTCTCGCTCTTGCTCTCCTTCTAAAAAATGCGTTGAAAAAAGATGTCCTTGGGTAAGGCTAAAATAACAACAACAACAACAACAAACCTGCAAAGAATTTGAGCTATTGCTTCTTGTGTTTCAGTGTAAAATGTGTGTGTGCATGTACATGTGTGCACATGTATATATTATTTGGAAAAGATGTTCACGAGAGAAAAAAAGAAATGCCTTAAAATAGGATAATGGTTAGGTAATTTATTTTATATGATAAAATACTATGTGGCCATTTACCTGATTTTATAGAGGTTTTTAAATAATAGGGTAAAGTGCTTATGTACAAAAAATCAACAAAATTTTGTGGGTTATGTGGTTTGAAATGTAAGTACATGCAGTAGTGGCATCATCAGTCATGTGGGGTGTACTCTGTGTATTCCAAGTCTGGAGGATTTAAATACAGGGTGTTAGAGGTAACTCCACATGCTATCAGAAGGCCTGGGGCACACCGGTCAGGGATGCTATCTGCAGAAGCGTAACAGATGTTTTTTAAGGCCGCACCCTACAGCTCTGAGGAATGCCTAGGACACTCTGGGAAACACCCATTTATTTCACCAGTCTGCATCAGCAAAGTTAGAGGTTTTCAAGGACAGCTTCTTGTTACAAAACACTGTGTGGAACGCATTTTTCCTGAGACTCCTGCTACGTGCCAGGACTCAATTTTAGAGTTTTCGGATGGGCAGACCATGATGGATTATGCTTAGGTTAGTTTTCCACGGCTGCTGCAACAACTTACCACAAATTTAGTGGCTTAAAACAATACCAGTTTATTATTTCCAGTGCTGCTTGTTGGAAGTTGAATACAGGTCTCACTGGGCTAAAATCAAGGTGAATAGCAGGCCACGTTCTTTCCTGGAGGCCCTGCAGGGAGCATCTGTTGACTTGTTTTTTCCAGCCTCAAGAGGCTAATTGTACTCCTTGACTCATGGCCTTCAAAAGCAGTAATGGCATGTTAAGCCTTTCTTGTGTTCCATCTCTCTGAATTTATCATGGCTGGGACAGTTCTCCACTTTTAAGAACCAAGCTGATTAGATTGGGCCCATCTAGAAAATCCAGGATTATCTCCCCATCTCAAGGTATGTACTCTTACCTAACCATATCTACAAAGTCCCTTTTATAGGGACCATGCATGGACATCTTTGGGGACCATTTCTCTGCCGACCGCAATGTACATCAGAAAGGTGGTGGGGCTAGGCCACCATTTGTCCATTATCTAACACACGCTTGTCCAACTTGCATGAAGGCCTCTCCTCTGGTTGGATGTAGCCCCTGGGTGAGAAGGTGGAGCCTGCTTGGGGCTTTGAAACGGCATCCCTTCCACCAGACAGATGTAGCCTTGAGCCAGGGCTCACAGCCTGCCTAGCAGAACACTGACCCGGTTGCAGATCCACTCCTTCCCTTGGCAGGATACCCTTGATCTGCACAACACTGTCCAGAGGTCAAGGGGTGGACACCCCTGGAGAAGGGGTATTGATGTTCAGTGACTTTCACCTGCCACCTCTTTCTGAGGATGATGGGGATGGGGGATGGTAGTTGTGGTGAGTCTAGGTGATATCTTGGGCAAGTGAGGATGTTACAGGGCAAACCCATCTCTTTAGGTGCAAGCCATGCTGGATCACTTCCTCCTTGGTTTGTCTGTACTTCCGAATGATTATATATTGCCTCCCCAGCCAGGCTGTAAGTGTCTGAAAGGGCAGAAAGCCCACATTTCCTTTTCTTTACATTCCTTATAGCCCAACCTCATCATCAGATACCTAATGAAACATGTGGCCTAAATGAGCTTATGACTGAAGTAAACTGTGATGGGGATTGCAAAAGACCTTTGGGACTGACCACCACATGCCACCATCTTTCTCCTACTGCAGCACAGAGAGAAGGTATCAGACAGCCAAGTTCTTATCCCCCTTCCCTGCACCTTCCTTTCCTCTGAGGAGCCTCTGGCCCTCCTGCTGCGGGCTTACCTTTCCTGTCCATCAGATCTGCCCACCTTCAGTGAGGCTCACATGTGATTGAAGTTATTACTGTGGTTCGCCTTCAACGGATACACACCTCTGATGCTTAATTACAGGAATAGGTTATTTCACTTTGAGTGAAAACAGCGGTCAGAACAGATGGAAGAAGTGTTTCTGAGTCAGGGGCTTTTTGGTACCTGAACATCCTGTCAGGTACATTGCTACCTCCTCCTCCAATGCTTCTGGCCACTACTGCCTTCCCTCCACCCAGTAGGTAGCAGGTAGCAGACAGTTTTGCAGAACATTCGGGTACAATTCAAGCCTCATATTAGAAACACTGCTTCCCCCTAGCCTGGCCTCCCTGCTTTGCTGTCTGACATTACAATGCCGATGAGCAGGGAAGTAACTCCTATTGATGGGGTCATTTGTGAGCAGATCCCCTACCTTGCAGTGGGAATGTCATGACGTGGGCTACAGTTGGCTTTCAGAGCCACATATTTGTCACTCTACAGACAGGAGCGAAAGATTAATATTTCAAAATTTCTGAGATCGTTCTACGCATCTGACTTGTTAAAATACATCAACTCTGCTGCCTGAGAGATAATACCTTGGAGTTGAAAGCATGATTATTTATTTGCTCCAATGTCGGCTTCATGTATGCCACAAACTATGAAAAAAGAGTTACGCTCCTCGATAGCATCGCTAAACCCATATTTAATACAGATTTTCAAAGGACAGATGCTGGTTTATTGGTCCCCCTGATCCATATAGACACGCAGAGTCCTAGCAGCTGTGTGATGGCAATGTGCAGAGTACAAAAGAGAAACGAATATGGGTGAGTGCATACAGACTGGAGTTTAATCTCCTGAAATATTTCCACTAATCGATTACCGTAGCATTGCGATGTGCAGCTGTCCTTCGCGAAACCGAGATGACCAGCCTGTTTGTGAACTCCCGCTCCATGCTTTGCTTGAGACAAGAAGTGAGAAGGAAACATGTTAGGCGTAGAGCGACACTCTGTAATCAGAATATTAACATTTTGATGGAACCAATGGAGCCTTTAAATGGAAATATTCAACTGCAAAGACCAAGCTTAGGAGGACACCTACAACATGCAGGCAGAATCCGAGCCTTTTTTAGTGTTGTGTGATTAAAGATAATTCTTTTAATGGAGAAAAAAAATAACATTAAAGAACTTCATATTAAGAATGGAAGGGTGACCAGTGTTCCCTTTGCAATTGCTTCTGTATAAACACAGACGAGTACACACAAGGGCAGCTACAAAGGCAGAAGCTTTGATCTACTGATGTTTGAAGAAGTGTGTAATAGTTTTATCAAAACCCATGCAGAGAAGCAGAGCAGAATGAACGGCCATGGATGGCAGTGTGTTGTCAGACCCAGATGCTGTGCCACACCCATTCCGAACTATCCATGTGGCCGTTGGTCAAGTCACCTCCCTGCTGGACTGTTTCTCTCACTAGTGAAACGGAGCAACAATACTTACCTTAAGGAATCCCATAGTTTTCATGTGGGTTTAATGGGATTAAAGCTCTTTGCATCTTCAGCAGCCAGCAGGCATCTCTGTTTCTCTCTGGGAAAAATGTAAATCCCCACATGGGGCCAGAGGTGATGAAATGTTTAGTGCATGCACGGAGTAATTCAGAAGGTAGATTCTCCTTTAAATGGTTTTAACAGACCACAGGCATTAATGAGTACCCCAGTTTTTGAGAGCAGAAGAAAGATGTGCATGTCATTTGCAACAAACCATGGGTGACATCCACTTGACTCACTTTGTATCTCTTCTGTTTTCAACCTGACTGTGACATGCCTATACCAGATGGGGCAAAAGCCAGTTATGAGTCCATGAAACAGTTTATCCTTGTATGATTATTATTTATTCATTATTGTATTATTTGTGGTATGAGCAACTATACACCTATTTTTGCCCAACCCTGTATTATAAAGGTGGTTCCAAAGTAACATTTTTTTGATGTATGATGAAAAGTGTGGCTATCTCCTGCCTCAAAAGAAACCTCCTGGCTTCAAACATTCTTACTACAGAATTTAGGATTTGGGATGAGAAAGGAAAAATGACGATCAGAGCATCAGTTCATAAAGCGGGTATCCTCAAAGTAATTAAGGCTTTGAAGGGAAACTCTGATAAATATGGTCTCATTGCTTGTGATGGGAATGGAGCTTGACTCCTAAAGCTGTAGAACTTTATGGAATTATTTTCCAAATGAAGAAGCTGGGGCCCAGAGAGGAATAGCACAATGGGAAGTGTGTTCACAGATTTGACCCAGACTTCCTATTTAGGGAAGAAGCATTCAGGTGGTCGCTCCCTTCTCCATCAAGTACACTATGATTTCTATATTTCCTTGGCCAACCTTCCAATTTGGTATGGCTTAGTCCCATCTTAAAGCTGCCTCTAATAGCTGCCTATTTCAATCTCCCCATCCACTGCCCGCTTCCAGCTACAGCTTGGGAAGAGAGAACCTTTGTAGCTATCACAAAGGCTAGCGAACATCTGGTCTAGAAAAAAAGAATGCTAATTCCCTGTTTCATTGTCACACAGTGGTTCCCCTCTTGACCCCTCTCTTCCACTTCAAAGAGAAGGCTGCTGATTTACAGTGAAGCATGGAAGACAGCATCACAGACTCACAGGGAGGAAGGGTGCACATTTTCAGGTTACAGGTGGCTGCACCATCTGCTTGGTTAGTTCTCAGCAAAGTAGGAGCTTCAGTTTTCTGTCCCAGAGCAGAGTGGTGGGTGTGGGGAAGTTTCCTGGGCTTCAACAGGCTGGTTGCCACAGGGCCTGGGGAGCCCAGGAGTGTCTCCTGCGGGGTGACGGCGTTTGACAGCAGAGGCGGGGAGTGAGTCTACGGGAAAGAGCTACCTAATTAATCACATGCTATCAGAGCCCGTCAGCAGGAAGTCTCTGAAGTCTTAACGACACCCCTCAGTAATGTTAAAAACCAGCTTGCTATGACTTCATTTTCTTAGAGACACATGATTGATCTGGCTATTGGTGAATGGAGACACCGTGGCTTCTTTCCATAGACAGTGTCATTAGATGCGAAGATTAAGTGCCTTTGTGCAGAGGCCTTGAGAAGACTGTGAGTGATTCACCGGCAATGAAGGGAGGCTAAGAAAATTCTGAAATAATGTATTTTTAAAGGCAAAATCGTAGACTTTACCTCATTTATTAGCATCATAAAAAGCTTGGTGGAGAGTCTGAGCTGAGAAAAATGGCTCCTTTAGGTCAAATCTCACAGGGATGCCACACACAGCAGCCAACAGCGGCTGGTATCTGTGGGGAACATCAGCAGTTGTACTCGGTCCCCCTTCTAAGCATTTCCAGGTCCTGAAAAGAGCTGAGGGGTTTACCAGAGCCTCTTAAGTATGAGGAAGCCAGGTTAGGGCAACTCAGTTTCTTTCCCTCCAAGCAAGCTAGGAGGTGGGTTCATTAGAGTGGCCCATGAAACAGATACCCCACCTCCCCAAGCTTTCCTGGACTTCTTAATGAAGGCCTGGCACCTCTCCTTTATGGAGCCAACCACACCTTCAGTGACCTCTGCTTGAGAACCACAGCGGGGGACCAGACTCTCTCCTTTGATAGTGCTTCCTGTCCAGGTGTGGATAATGGCGAAGATCATCAAGCTATTAAATGCATAGTGCTAGGCCCTTCCTGTTGAGTATCAGACTGCATCCAATGCAGTGGTCATGCAAAGTACCTAGAACAAGTTTGGTTTCAACTGAACACGCAATACAAGTTAGTTGTCATTATGACTTGAATGTGTGAACTTACTGTCAAGGATGACAGAATTGCAGAGGAAAATAAATGAGTGAAGCAAGGCTAATAATAGAGGGTGGGGAACTGTAGTTAACAGCATCATTTATGGCCCCTCAGAAGTCATTCAAGTTCAACATTTTCAATACTTCTTGTCAGGCTAACTCAAACATAGTCAGGAGGAATTAGCCCATAGTTTCCAGTTTTCAACTGCATAAGTGATAAAGATCTTTAGAGAAGAGAAGTGAACTTTGGTCTATTCATTTAGTCCTCAGATGTGGAGGGACTGCCACATGCTAGGTTACCATGAAGGAGTTAAAAAGACAAGATCTAACCAGTTATATTAAAAAAAACATAACATCTAGGATCTGTCATGTAAACTCAATATGTTCTATAGAGACCATTAAATATAATACTCAAAAGTTCAAAGAAAAGATAGGATAGAATACTTTGGGTACCAGATTTAGGAAGCAGTCAGAAAGCTGTTGAAAGTTTTGAGTGTGTGTGTGAGGATTAGAAACAGAAGTTTGAGAGAATAATCAGGTTGCCCTATGTCAGATGTATGTCAAAATTTGGTCTTAGAAAAAGAAGTAATGGGCTTCATTGAATATAGACAGAAGAAGAACTTTTCAGAAAGTAATATGGATACAAAATTGATTACAACTTGAACATTGGGCATAAGGAAAAGTAGATACTTTCAAAATGAAGTATTGATCTCACGGGTAGCAATTTGGTTGAAAAAGAAGGTGCCCATTAGCATTCCCTCCATAATCTGTTCTCATGCACCTTTCTAGCTTTTCTTTCTTCTGCCCACCTCCCAGAATGCTTGCTAGCAATCATGGCAAATCTAGACTACTTTCCCCAGAGCATCCCTTGTGTTTATGGCTTCTAGATTGCTTTCTCATACCATTTCTTCTGCTTTATTAAAGTAGGAGGTCAGCAAATTATGGGTGGACTAGTAGTAAATTTCCAAATCAGTGTTTTAATAAAGAGTTCCCAAGAACCCATCACAATGCAGGCCCCATGCTAGGGAAGTCCAGGGAAGAGGCTGGTCTTGGGTCTAAAGCCAGGCTGATGACAGGGAGACTGAACTGCTCACCCGTGCAGGGAGATTTTTTCCCAACTCTCCTCCTTGTCCTCTTATGGATGCTCATAGACACAGTCAAGTGGACTGCTGCCTCCTATGTCAACAGTGTCTCTTTAGTGGACATTGCTGAATCACAAGTCGTGCCTTTATCAGGCTCTTGCCAATCAAGGTCTCAATGACAGCAGCTTTCAGCTTATGCTGTCAGGGAGACTTAGCTTTTGAAGGCATGCACTGGAAGATGTTTAAACCAGCCCCTTTTATTCCAGAGACTTGCTGTGTAGGTGGTCCTTGTGGTCATAGGGTCTTAAGTACTCAACAGGACTTAAAAAAAAAAAAAAACCTTTACGTATTTTAATTTTATTAGGATTAGAAAAATGTTTATGGTCATCATCTTTTAAAATGCCTATAGGGTGTTAAGGCTTAAGAGAAAAAGGCATTTTTTAGAATATAAAATGCATAACCAAAAAGTATATTTCTTTTTTAAATTTATTTCTCCTTCATTCCCATTCCCAGTGCCATCTTCCATGAGGCATATGATGTAAAGCAGACGGCTGCATCCTGTTCACCAAAACATACCCGGGATGAATAGCCCATTATTCTGGGAGAGTTTTAGATGTACCTTAGTTTTAGGATTTCTACCTTTTCCCCCCTTAATAGTTCAAACATTTTCTCTTAGCTTACATGATCTGAAGCTAAACAGCAAAGGCAAAAATGCCAAACAGAATAGTTAGAAATGGAACAGAAATAAGAAAGAACATAGTTATAGCTATTCTCTGTGACAAGTGATTATGTAATGCTGCAATTAAGGCAAGAACCTGAAAGCCAGAAGAGACATTCTAGCCATTCCTCCTATTTACATTTTTTTTTTTAAAGATTTTATTTCATTATTTTTAGAAAGAGGGGAAGGGAGAGAGGCAGAGAGGGAGAGAGACATCAATGTATGGTTGTGTTTCACCTGCCTCCAGTCACAGACCTGACTGGAGACCTGGTTTGCAACCTGGTTATGTGCCCTGGCTGGGGAATCGAACCTGCAACCTTTGGGTTCGCAGGCTGGTGCCTTATCCACTGTGCTACCAGCCATAGTCTCCTCCTATTTAACAGATTGGGAAACTAAGGGACCAGAACTATCAGGTGATGGTCTTATGGATATCTGGCTATGTACTGGCTGTGTGAGGACTCCAATTTATACTTCTTGGCTCCATGTTCCAAAGTCCTTAAATATGTCTTGAATCATTCTTTTCTAATAAAAATGACCTAATTTATAGTTTTATCCAATGGAATAGGAATGGAGGCTTTCATTTTGGGAATTATGATGCTTCTCTTAATGGAAGCAGCAAAATCTATTTGGATCCTGTTATTTTCATCAGCGGCTCTAAAATTCATATTCAAGTGCTGTTTCTCTCTTTGCGGTGTTCCCGGAAATCAAATTTGAATAGCATTGTCACAAGGATAATTGGTGAATTCATTTCATTTACTTTATGGGCTTAATTTTATATATATTTACAATTGCTCAGAATAGGCAGACACACAGAATATGTCCTGATACCATATATGTAATAAATTGTACATATTTATATATAATATAGATGAGTAATGCATATAATATACAAAATATTGCATACAGTATGTGGCAAAAGTAGGTTTACAATTGTGAATATGTAAAACACAGAGTTTATTCTGGTATTGTTATTTATTAATTATTGTATTATTTTCCATATGAACAACTGTAAATCTACTTTTGTCCCATTCTGTATATGTAAGTGTGTGTATAGATATTTTTTCTGTAAATGTAGATTTGGAATTAGAATTTATTGGAATCTTTACATGAAAGCCCAAGACAGTCACTAGGTACTGATGGGAAATGGCATACAAGATCTAACTTTATTAAATTAATATATAAGCTTTGTGGAGAAAATTTTTATACCTGGACGTTCTGAATAAAATGTTTAGTCTTATCTATGGTGACAGCTTTCAGGCTGGTAGAGGGTTTATTTATTTTTTAAGTTCACAGGTTACTCACCATTTTCTGAGTCCAACTTTTTAAGGAATATGATTGGAATATATGCAGGTTATTCACTTTCCTGCCTATGAGCTCAGTTGCAGGGCAGGTTGACAAGAATATTTTCCAAAAGAAATATTTAGGTGGGAGTATCCGGGTAGTCCTAGTGATGCAAAATTTTCCGTTCAACTAGTTATTTAGTGAATTCCTCAGAGCATAGTTAGGAAACTCTTTTATTAATTTATATAAAAGATTTTATTTACTTTTAGAGAGAGAGGGGAAAGGAGTGAGAAAAAGAGGGAGAGAAACATTGATGCATGAGAGAAACTTGGATCCATTGCCTCCCACCCACCCCCCACTCAGGACCTGGCCCAGAACCCAGGTACGTGACCTGACAGGGAATTCATCTGGCAACCTTTCGGTTTGCAGAATGACACCCAATTCACTGAACCATGCCTGTCAAGGCAGGAAAATATTTTAGAGTTTCTGTTTTGCAGGAATTAATGATTTAGTTGGGGAGACAAAAGATGTACAAAGGCAGTGATTATATGAAAACTTAAAACCCTGTGTGAACAAGTAGCATAGATACTTCACTGTTTACAAAAGCTGAAAGACTTCAGAATGAAAAGTGATCATTTTGGACGGGACTGGTTGGGAAAGGGTCTTCAGGTGGGGCAGGGGGCGGATTGAGCTAAGGATAGATCAGAAAACCTGGGCAGAGGGGACTCATGGAGTATATTCTAGAAAGAGGTGTGACATGAGCAAAGGCTTGGGTCAGACATAAACATGGCTTTGTGGGGGACTTGGGATCATTCAGACCTGCTGGTGTAAAACAGGGAATGCAGAGGAATAACTGGAGACGTAATTACAGATGAGGAGATGGGGAGATGGAAACATTAAAGAGCTATAAAAGCTTTGGTGAGGAGTTTCGACTTGCTGCTGGGGGCTTGGCTCATAGAATGCAGCTCCTAGATAAGAGACCAGTTATTGGAAGGGGTAGAAGGGCCACTCAGTGTTAAGTTGTTGGGTGCTTACCCTAGGATTCCGTCAAGACCTCCGAGTGGTGATATTGGTGGTGTGCAGCTCTCATCTGGAATTCTATGTAGATCCCACATGGCCTGGTTTGTTTGCAAATGGTACCATGTTTTAGAGTCATGCTGACTTCTTCCTCATCTCTGTTAGTTTATTGTTTTACTCATGTTTCTGTGGGTGTTTGCAGCTCTACTGCATCTGTCATGGCTAACAGTGGCCAGGTTGTCTAAGCACAGGTGCTTACACCTTTAGTACTAAGGCAGGTGATCTCCTGTACTTCCCAGCAACATGGGAGGGGCAAGCCCCTGAAGGCAGCAGGAAACCGAAGTATGCCTCAAAGAGTTTGGGTTTATGGGCTTTCTGAAGGCATTTGGGAAGGTGTGCTGTCCCTGGGGAACTCTTTTCCTCTTGCTGGCAGCATCGAGACCTCATAGGTTTCTTTTAGTGAGCATTGTAAAACAGTTCCCCTTCCTTTCACTTTGTAGAGTCGCATACGGGTGTAACAGTTAACCTCTTTCAAAATGATTTTATTCTGAATTTTGTTCCTTGGCTACTGAGAATATAACTGAAAATAAATCACTGAAATCAAGTCCATAAATACTTAGCTACCACCAGAGCAAAGTGACTGGTCCAGTGGTTCAGCCGAGAGACTCCTATGCTGGTTGGTCCTACACATTGAGCTCAATTGTATTTTCTTGCAGAACATCGGATCTTGTGGTGTTCAATGAAAAATGCAAAATGGCTCCGTGGAAGAAGCCCTTGTTTTCCATATTTCTACAGACATGTGTTGTTGACATGCCCCCAATGCAGAGTAAATGTGTCCATTCCTGTTTCTTTATTCTTAACCATCCCTGACCCCTCCCAGCACTCAACTTTTCCCCTGTGTTGAGTCAACTTGAATAAATGTAATGATGAAAACCTGAAGATGACAGGAAGTTTGGAGATTACCTTTATCTAAGCCCAGAGGTTATATTTAAAATACTAAGCATAGGCACCAATCAATCAGATTAGATACAGGCTATAGGGGTAGGGCAGGGAAAGGAGTCTTCATGCTGGAGAGAGGCTATGTTTTTAGTTTCTTAGTCGTGGGAAGATCCTGGGGCAGAGGCAAGGCTAGTTGGAGGGTATTTGGGGCCTTGAAATAACAGTGATTTACCAAATTCCATTATTTTAACATTATTATCATTAAATATAAGTCCTGTCCATGCCTTTTTATACTTCATACTACTTTGAAATTCTGTTAGTAGATGAACAACATAAGGATTGTTTTATCTCATGGATATATTGACTACTTTATTATTATGAAATGTTCCCATTTATTTATGGTAATATTCTTTGCTCTGAAATCTACATTTCCTGATTTTAGTATAGCCACTTCAGCTTTCTTTTTATTGGTACATTTTTTTCCCCATATCATTTCATTTTTATCTGATTTGTGCCTTTATATTTAAAGTACATTTCTTATAGGTAGCACATAGTTGTATCTTGCTTTTATTATCCAATCTGACTATCTTTGCCTTTGGAGTATTTAGATAATTTACATTTAGTGTGATTATTGGTACATTTGGATTCAAGCCTGTCATCTTACTCTTTATTTGCTATTTGCTTCATTTTCCTTTGTTTCATTTTTCCCCCTTTTCACCCGTTTGGATTAAATATATTTTTTGTTATTCCATTTTACATTTTTTGTTTATTGAAAATAGCTCATTGTGTTATTTTAGTGGCTGCTTTTGGGTTCATAGTAAGCATCTTTACTTTATAACAAACTACATCCCCTACCAGCCCTTGGACCATTGTAGCTATGCATTTTAATTTTGTATATGTTATAAACCTCACAATACATTATTATTTTTGCTTTAAACAATAACTTATCATTTAAATATATTGAAATAATAAGAAAGATCTTCATTTATCCATAGTTTTTGTTTCAGTAGTATATATTGCTTTGTTTGAATTAGATTTTCATCTGGTATCATTTAATTTTGCCTGAAGGACTTCAACTTTTCTTCTGTGCAGGTATGCAGGCAGTGAGTTCTTTCAGCTTTTTTTTTTTTTTTTAAATAAAGTTTTTATTTGCCTTTGTCTATCAGAGAAATTTTTGCTAGGTATAGAATTTTGATTGAGAGGGTTTTTCTCCCCATTCATTACTTTTAAAATGCTGCTTCACTTCATTGTCACTTATATTGTACCAACAAAAATAATCTACTGTCATCCCATTATCTTTGTTCCACTTTATGTGATTTATTTATTTTTTTCTCT
This sequence comes from Noctilio leporinus, assembly GCA_004026585.1. NCBI lineage: Eukaryota > Metazoa > Chordata > Mammalia > Chiroptera > Noctilionidae > Noctilio > Noctilio leporinus. Next base: position 22,834 of record PVIW01012626.1, read on the forward strand.
GTATCCTATGTTTTTATTACTGTTGTTGAGACATTGAATTATGTGCTTTGATGTTATTTTATTTGTGATTCTTGTGCTTGGAACTTTTTGTGCCTCTTAGATGTTGGTTTATAGTTTTCATCAAATTTGAAAATACTTAACCATTATTTCTTCAAATATGTTATTCCCCCCCCTCCCAATTTCAAGGACTCCAATTACATTTGATATTCTGCAGTACATGGATGCACTTATATTCATTTTTTGCAGTGTTTTTTGTGTTTACTTTTTTTTGTAGCTTCTATTATGTTTTCAATTTTACTTGCCCTTTTTTTTTGCAATATCAAAATTGCCATTAATCCAATTTAGTATAGTTTTTTGGCTTGGACACCATAGTTTTCATCTCTGAAAGTTTGCTTTATGTCTTTTTAATCTTTCATATACCTAACTAACATTTACACTTTTTTTCTCTAGTTTCTTGAACATATGGAATAAAGTTATAATAACTTCTGATGTTCTTTACTAATTCTATCACTTGTATCACTTCTGGGATAATTTTGAATAAGATTTCTCAGCAGTGGTAATATTGACATCTGAGATTGGATTTCCCATGCATTGCAAGATTATTTAACAGATTTCCCATCTTCTGCCCACTAGATGCCAGTAGCTTCTTCAGTCACAACAATTAGAAATTTCTCTATACTCTGACTAATGTTTCCAGGTTGAAGAGAGTGGGTATTCACCCCTAGCTGAGAGCTAGTATATTAGATTTATTTATTTTTCTCTTCATTATGAGTTTTCTTTTTGCTTCTGTCATACCAAATAATTTTTGTTTGATATCTGATATTATGAATTTTATCTCAATGGGTATTTTTGAATTCCTATAAATATTGTTGAGCTTTGTACTAGGACACACTTTAGTAACTTGAAAATATTTTATTTTAAGCTTTATAAGTTGGGATTAGAACATTATTTTGTTTTGGACTCATTTTGCCCCACTACTGAAGCAGAATTTTTCTGAAGTATTGTACCTGATATTTCAAGATTTATGAGGGTTGACACTGTGGGTGGTGGGAACGGTAACTGTTATTGATCCTGTGTGAGTTTCTTGGATTTTTTTCCTCTAATCCTTTTAGATGCCCCAAACTTTGGCAGTATCTTTACGTGCATAAACTGTTAAATACTTAGCTGAAGATTTGAGGGGATTCTCTGCATATCTCTAGAGTTCTCTTTTCTTATGTAGCTGTCTTTTCTTCAGTACTGCTTCTTGAAAACTTTAGTCACCTTGGGCTGCCTGGACTTTCTGTTCCAGGTACTTAGCTCAGAGAGATCACTGGGCTTCACTGAATTTCTTTCCTCTGCATGTGTCCTGGAAACTCTCCATGTTGTGGTTTGGGGCAGCTCTAAGTCTTACTTCATTTGTTTTCTATCACTCAGGGATCACTATTCTTCCTTGTCTGATATCCAGTTACTTGAAAAATCATTGTCTTATGTATTTTATTTATTTATTTTTGTTTCATATGAGGGAAGGTAGATTCAGTCCCTGTTACTCTATCATATTCTAAATCAGAAGTACCTGGCCCTGACTGGTGTGGCTCAGCGGATAGGTACTGACCTGTGAACCCGAAGGTCACAGGTTCAATTCCCAGTCAGGGCACATAACCAGGTTGCAAGCCAGGTCTCCAGCCAGGTTCATAGCTGAAGGCAGGTGAAAGGTAACCATACATTGATGTTTCTCTCCCTTTTTCTCTCCCCCTTCCCCTCTCTCTAAAAATAGTGGAAAAAAAATTAAAAAAATAATAAATCAGAGGGACCTATGCTCTATTTTGTACTTGATATAAAACTGAGGTTAAGCGAGGTGAATGCTTTCCTAAGATTTACTTAACTAGTGTGGTGCAGGGGTGGTATGGGAGTCCAGACATTTTTCTTTCATTTTTATACCCTTTCAGTCAGATCACTGCCACTGCCACTGCCACTTCCAAATGCAATGATTTGGATCCTCAAAGACAATGTTTAAAACACAAGCAGAAAGAAGCTCATGGAATCTCTGCCTCTTCTTTGATCCTTACTTGTTAAACACATTTTTCTGCAGACCCGGTTGTGACCCCTGGGGAAAGGATGTAGACTGGGTGTGTCAGCATGAATATTTTGTGAGAATTCTTGTTTTAAGTTTTACAACTTTATAGTGTTTGATGTTACAAAAATATGTACTAGGTCATTGCTGTGTCCTTTCCAACCATTTCAGTTTAATAGTTAACAGGTACATTCAGGGTTCCCTCCATTTTTGTTGTTAGGAAATCTAGATTTTAAGTGCACAAAAAGCTTAGGAATACAGCCTGGGGCAAAAGTAGGCTTGCAGTTGTTCCTAGGGAAAAGAATACAATAATTAATAAATAACAATGCAAGAACACACTGCATCTCATGTCCTCACACTGTAAACCGCCATGGGCCCCAGCTTGTAACTGATTTGCTCAGTGCGATGCTTAGGGAAATGTGTGAGGCTCACTGGCATTAGGTGTTATTTTTGGCGGAGGGTATAAAATGAGATTCTTACCAAACCAAGACCAATAAAAATGCCTCCTGCAGGATTGACTGTTCTGTTGCATGCATATTAGTTCTGTCTGTAAGCTTCTGCAGGCAAAGGCAGTGGTCATGGTTGAAAATCTCTCTCTCAGGGATTGAGACATAGAAGGGAACCAATGCATGTTTGTTCCTTCCTTCCCCATTATGTCCTCTTACTGTGACACGGAAAGCTGAGCCATGTATTATTTTCTGATTGCATGACCCTGTCTCCCTGGCTCACTTGACTCTAGGCTTATCAGTTCCTTAAGCTGGTCCACCTGTTGTCTGCCTCAGGACCCTTAGGCATGGCATTCTCACTGCATTGCCCTTTATTTCTCTCCCAGCATGCCTCTGTTCTTCAGGCCCAGTTGAAATTGCACCTCCTCTTGGAAGACATGGCCCCTACCTGTTTCTGTCATGGGCCCTCATTATGTCATTCAGTATGCTTCATAATGTCAGTTTTTAAATTTACTTACTAGCACACTAGTTTGCTCTTTTTCTTCCACTCTACATTGTGAGCTTCACGAAACCGAGATGTCATTGGCTTTATTAGTCATGGAATGGTTAACTTGGACCTCAAGGACAAAAGAAAAGCATGCAGTTTTCATTTGTTAGGATTTATATTTATATAGTAGTATCAGAATGTAAGGTTGATATAGATACTCAGTGGGCACTTGTGGGGTGGAATCTCCAAGGGCATTGCATCAGTCACCTGGGTATCACCACGTACAAAACACAACCACGTGCTGAGTAAAGAGTGACTAATGACAATGGTCTCTTTCCCCAACTCCCACACTGCCTGCCTGCCTTGTCAGCTTTGGTGATCAGAACAAGGTAGGGCTTAGTTCACCCCAGCTTGATGCCACTAGAAGTGTGATTTCCTTGCTTTGGAACTCTTATCAATGGACGTACTGGTTATATTTGATGCCTTAGGAATGTGATAAACCTTTGCCCTTCCTGTCCCCTTTTGTTCCTTGATTGACTTTGGGTCCCCCAGTCCTCTGATATGGGACCTTTGGTACTTCTGTGGAGTCTGCTTTTATGAGTTTTAGGGTTCCTGCCCTCCTAGGTGTCCAAGACTCCTTGCCATACCTGCTGTGCATGTTAAAAGAAAGCCAGCGGTCTCAATGGCAAGATGGACCCTTGATTTTCCAATTATTTCCTTCTCAGCTAAGCCCTGTCACACTTATCAGTCTGGCCAACCTTCTGTTCTTCTAAGATGTCTCTTTACTCATTCTGATAAGGACCCTGGGTTTTCTCCTGAGGCATATTTATGCCTCTTTCCAGCACCTGTTCCCTCCTCTCTTCCTGCAGCACTCCTGACAAATTCATTTCATTGTTTAGCTACATCCAGCCCTTGTCAATAAATTGCTTCTCAATGGCTGGTCCAAGCCTTTCTGTTTTATTCACAGACTTTTTTTTTGGGGTCTTGTTCTTAATTATTCCGACTGCTCACTGATTGGGATTCCTACCTATTATTTGTCACAAACATTGGTGTAATCTCCTTTCTTCTTTCTACCCTTTGCTTTCTTATCATTGCTTTACACACTTGTAACTGTCCAATCAGTTCAATTTTGTAAGCCCACAGGTCCTCTTAACTTCAGCATTTCTCCCAAATAACCACAGAGGAAAATAAAAAAGGATCCTTGCTTTTTTCAGTATTTTCAGCCTCCAGTCATTTCATCAATTACTGAAACTCAGCTCTGTGCAGCCCCCTGGGGTGGGGGTGAGCAGTGGTGATGGTGAGTGCATATATCAAAAGTATATTTTATAGTAAATACGGAATCTTGGAGGTTCTTGACTTGGAAAATGACAGTGCTTATAGCTCTGGTTTGGGAAGGTGGATTTGACACCACTGTGAACCCTGGACTGAGGAGGTAGTATTGCAGCCACCAAGGCGGCCAGTCAGGCAGACCATTGTCCTGAACTTGGGTACCTGAGAAGAAGAGACAAGGGTCAATGCAAGAGATTTTTTTTAAAAAGTACAGCTAACAGAACTTGGTAGTGATTCGAGGTGAGGGAGAGGAGAATGGTCATGACAACCTTTCAGACCCAGGTGAGTTGGAGGGTGTGGGGATGGAAGAGGAGGAAGGGGGAAGGAGGGGAGAGGTAGCTAGATACAGGACTGTTGTGGTGGCAGAAGTGATGAGCTGAGGTGTAGCGCCCTGGGATTGCAATAGCAAAGGTTCATTGCACAGCATCTGGAAATGGGCTGGAGCTCATGGGAGAGGCTCAAGTGGTCTGAGTTTGGGGGTCATCCAAGTAGAAGTGCAAGTTGCATCAGAGGAGCAGTCGTATGCGTGTTCCAAGGCAGTTAACAGTGTGGACAGCTAGTGCAGATCCCCAGTGTGGACAGATGCTGTGGGCTCTGAATGCTCAAGTAGATGGAGCCCCATGGACAGGAGCTGTCAGGGTGGACTTCCTCAAAGAGGTCCTCTGCCCCTGCCTGTCCTCTCATTCTTGTCTATTTTATTTTATTTTAAAAACATTTTATTACCTATTTTTCAGAGAGGGGAAGGGAGGAAGGTGGAGAGGGAGAGAAACATCAGCGTACGGTTGCCTTTCACCTGACTCCAGCTACGGACCTGGCTTGCAACCTGGTTATGTACCCTGGCTGGGAATCAAACCAGCGACCTCTGGGTTCACAGGCGCCTTATCCACTGTGCCACCAGCCAGGGCTCATTCTTGTTTATTTTTCACCTTTTTAAAATCTCTGTCCATGTCTGGGCACTATTTTCACTTGTATTAATTGTCGTCAACCCCAGTGTTGTTATTTTTTTGGTCATTAAGCCTGAAGTAGGTGGTGCAGCACAGAAGAAATAAAAACATCTGCTGCAAACCATATCTCATTCCTTAAGGGAATGGGTGATAGCCTTTCTTCGCTGAGCGGCCGGACAGCAGAGATAACATCAGAAGTTCCTACACACTCCCAGTTAACACCAAGAAGGAAAAGAATCAACTAAAAGCTTTGTAGAGACCTGTGTGTGCTTTGCCTTCCTAAGAACCTTCTTGTACTGTGTGTCCTCTTCACTGGTCCAACACATCTCAGCCCTCACCCTCCTTTCCTGCCTCTTTCTCTGTCCGAGTCTCCTTGTGCGCAAAACTAGTGGGACGAGTTGAGCTTTCTCAGCTGGTCTCACCAGATATCCTCATTGCTGCATCGTGGCTTTGCTGGCGAGCACTCCCTCTGCTCTCCGCATGCCTGCCTCCACGCCTGTACACGCTTACACACGTGTCGGAGGAAGAATTTGGGATGCTCTCTCTGCTTGCTAGGTTTGCCAAGGCCATCGAATTAAACAGGCAATTGCCTCTCACTTTGTCTCTCTGTAAATTTACCAAGCATATGGTATGACGAGAGTTCTTGGATTATAAATAAACAACACTGCTCATAATCTCAGTGTTTTTTTTTTCCTTCAATGGAAATAAATAGACACCAGAGATTTGTAGCTTCAGAAAAATGTGTTGGAGAAGAAGATAATATCTCTCTTCATGTATATAAATATTGTTCCCATTTCTCCTTATGCAGAGTCTTTGTGTACCGAGAGCCATCTATCTGGCTGGGTTCCATTCATTTTTATTGCTGCCATTTTCCAACCGGGAAGTAAACTGTTGCTTTAGGCAGCGTGAGTTTCGGCTACGTGGGCCTGGCCAAATTGAGCTGACCAGATGGGTTTGGTGCATCTCTTCTACTGCTGGAGATGTCAGGTCCTCTCTTTACAGGCTGCATGCCTCTTCACTGGTCCTGTGGCCAAGGAAGTGAAATAGTGGATGCTTCCTACTGTCTCCTGGAAGGAGCCACGCTTGGGCATCCTGTGTGCCCATCGTTGGGTAAGCTGCAGTTTGGCCACTCTTAAATTGCAGATCTTTTTAAGCAGGAAGGTTCATGACATTTGGCTTTACTATTATTATTGTTAAAGATTTTATTCATTATTTTTATTATTTAGAGTTTTGAAGATTTTATTGATTATTTTTAGAGTGAGGGGAAGGGAGAGAGGCAGAGAGGGAGAGAAACATCAATGTATGGGTTGCCTTTCACCTGCCTCCAGCTACAGACCTGGCTGGAGACCTGGCTTGTAACCTGGTTATGTGCCCTGGCTGGGAATCGAACCAGCGACCTTTGGGTTCTCAGGCTGGTGTCTTATCCACTGAGCCACCAGCCAGGGTGGCAGCAGCAGCAGCTGCTGCTGCTTCTGCTTCTTCTTCTTCTTCTTCTTCCTTCTTCCTTCTACCATCTTCTTCTTTCTTCTTCTCCTCTTTCCTACTACTAAAACTGCAGTGATGAATATGGGCAGGTTAGCCACCAAGGACAAATACTAGTAGAGCATTCTGGAACTGGACTGGCGCAGGCAAGGGTCAGCTCAAAGAAGACCTAGTTCAAAGCATGGATGTAGATTTTGGTCTAGAAGGAAAGCTGAATGTTGGTGCTGCTAGATCAGCAGGTGATGGGCACTTACAGTGGGGAGGGGTTAAGGAGGTGCTGTCAGAGGGCAAAGGTCAGCAGACTGTGTGATTCACAGACCAAATCCAGACGTCCTCATGTTTTTGTATAGTCTGTGAGCTAAGAACAGCTTTCACATTTTTAAATGACTGAAAACAAGTTGGAAGAATACTATATTGTGACACCTTAAAAACAATAAGAGGAATTCACATTTTAGTGTCCATAAATAATTATTGGGACTTGGCCAGACTCATTGTTTATGTATTGTCCATGACTGCTTTTGTGCTACAGTGACACATAATCTCTTCAAGATCCTGTTTTCAATTCCTATAAGTATATACCCAGAACTGGCATTACTGGGTCACATGATTATTCTGTTTTCAATTTTTAAAGGAAACTTCATACAATTTTCCGTAATGCTGTATCAGTTTACTTTCCCACTCACAGTGTATAAGGGTTCACTTTTTTTCTAAGTCTTCACCAACACTTATCCTTTTAATAAACATCCTAAAAGTTATGAGGTGATAATTATGGTTTTGCTTTGCATTGCCTTGATTAGTAGTAATGTTAAGCATTTTCTTTCATATACTTCTTGGCCATTTGTATGTCTTCTTGGAAAAATGCTATTTAGGTTCTTAGCCAATTTTTAAATTGGGTTTTTTTTTTGCGCTATTGACTTGTAAGAATTCCTTGTACATCTTGAATATAAACCCCATATCAGATATGTGGTTTACATATATTTACTCCTATTACATGGATTGTGTTTTCATTGTGTTGATGGTTTTCTTTGCTGTACAGAAGTTTTTAAGTTTGATGTAGTCCTACTTGTTAACTTTCACTTTTTTTTTTTTTTTGCCTTTGCTTTTGGTGTAAAATTCAAAATATCATTGTCAAGGAACTTACCCCTATATTTTCTTCTAGGAATTTTATGGTTTTAAGTTTTAATCCATTTTGAGTTGATTTTTGTGTTTGGTGTATGATAGGGATACAGTTTTCTTTTGCTTGTGGTTATCCAATTTTCTCAGTACCATTAACTAAGGAGACTACTCTTTTCTCCATTATATACTTTCTATTCCTTTGTCAAAAATTAATTGACCATCTATGTATGGCTTGATTTCTGAATACTCTGTTTTGTTCCATTGATATATGTGTATGTTTTTATACCAATACCATACTGGTTTGATTATTATAGTTTTTAAAAAGGTTTTTTATTCATTATTTTTAGAGAGAAGGGCAGGGAGGAAAGAAGAAAGGGAGAGAAACATCACTGTATGGTTGCCTTTCACCTGCCTCCAGCTA